>SRPV01000060.1:0-46069 GCA_018360135.1 Claviceps sorghi | reverse complement strand
TCGTTCTTTATTTTTTTTTTATTATTTTTTTTTTTTATAAAAAAAGGTCTTTGCCTCCAGTCTCCAACGCACACAAAAGAACATCCCAGGACAGACGCCACACAACCACGTACCAATGTCGGTGCCAAACGCAACAAACTGTTCCCAGACTCCCGCCATGGCCGCGCAATTTGCACAGAATACGTCGGAGAGGAAAAGCGAGAAGACGAACCGGAGAAGAGACGGAAAAAAAAAAAAAAAAAACCAACAACGGTCGATCAGAACGCCGGTCGACGCCGCGGGATGCAGGATGACGCTGCACGTTTGGCAACGGAGCATTTGCTCGCTGCGGCGGTGAGGGTCTGCGGCTGCAGGGGACTTTGCTCGCTGCGGCGGTGAGGGTCTGCGGCTGCAGGGGACTTGGTGGAGCCGAGCCGGCTGCGGGGGGCTCCGCGACATCGCCGAGGCCACGATCCAACCATGATGTTTGACGCCGGCTGGCGCGTTGTTTCCTAGTCATCGTGCTCATGCCTGGGAACGCTGCGCCGCATGTTTTGAATCTACCTCGATTGCTGATCTTTTCCCTCCGGCGCCATCCCTTTGTCCATGAGAAATTTTCGTGTACTTAATTTGCAGGGAAAAAATAAAATACAAAGTAAATGGAAATAGAAAAAAAGAGTGGCTCATTATGGAGAACAAACTCGCATTTGAAAAGACCAAAAAAAAAAAAAAAAAAAAAAAAAAAAAAAAAAAAAAAAAAACAAAGTGAATACATTTACACCAGCCTAGCGCACGTTTCGCAGGCGTGCGCAACCTGGACATACAGCTACGAGACCCGACGCGCAGAAACTAAGAGTGCTTCCGTCGCCTGACCATCCCATTTGTTTCCCTCAATGTCTAGTCTACAGATAGGGGGAGAATATACAGCGTGAATTTGACGAAACTACTGGCCAGGGGAAACGAGCTTCCCCAGTGATTTTGTGTTGGCAGCCCATCCACCAGCCAGGGCGGGACCACCGTTCTCCTGCGAAAACTTCTTCATGCGCGCCTCCAGTTCGGGTCGGAAGTGGCGGATGAGGCCCTGGATAGGCCAGGCAAACGCCTCACCCAAGGCTGTAGAGAAATGAAGCGAGTTAGAAGCTCTGCTGATCGAATACTAGTTTTCTTCTTCTTTTTTTCGGCGTAATAGGCTCATGGAAATACGTACCGCAGATAGTGTGTCCCTCAACCTGCTTCGTCAACTCTTGAAGCATGTCAATTTCCCTCTCACGTCCCTGGCCACGTTCAAACCGAGACATGATCTGCTCAGTCCACTTGCTACCCTCGCGGCACGGAGTACACTGCCCACAACTTTCGTGTCTGTAAAAATGGCTGAGGCGTGAAATGGCACGGACGACATCAGTACTCTTGTCCATGACAATGACCGCAGCAGTTCCAAGACCAGACTGGCTGTCTCTCAGGGCATCAAAGTCCATCAACTGCTCATCGCATATCGTCTTGGGCAGAATCGGTGTTGATGAGCCGCCAGGGATGACGGCCAGCAAATTGTCCCAGCCGCCACGGACGCCGCCGCAGTGCTTATCGATCAGTTCACGCAGAGGAATCGACATCTCCTCCTCGACAGTGCAAGGATTGTTGACATGGCCAGAAATACAAAACAGCTTGGTGCCCTGGTTTCGCTCACGGCCGAAGCCGGCAAACCAGTTTCCGCCGCGGCGACAAATCGTAGGTGCAACGGCAACCGTCTCGACATTAGCCACGGTCGAGGGGCAACCGAAGAGACCTACAGCAGCAGGAAACGGAGGCTTGAGACGAGGCTTGCCGGGCTTTCCCTCGAGAGACTCAATCAGCGAGGTTTCTTCACCGCAAACGTAGGCACCGGCACCACGATGGATGTAGACGTCAAAGTCGAATCCAGAACCGCAGGCGTTCTTGCCAATCAACCCGTCCTTGTACGCGTCGTAGATGGCATTCTGCAGCACGGTGGCTTCGTAGACGAATTCGCCACGAATGTAAATATAGGCAGCGGTCGCATTCATGGCTCTTCCGGCAACGAGGCAGCCTTCGATGAGCTTGTGAGGATCCTTCCGCATGATCTCGCGGTCCTTGCAGGTACCGGGCTCACCCTCATCGGCGTTGACGACGAGGTACCGGGGCTTGGTATCCTTGTCCCAGTCCTTAAAATTCATGAAAGACTAAAGTTGAAAAAGCCGATAGAGTTAGGTCTAGTCACAATACAGTGTATTACCGTTTCATGAGTGACGAAGAGCAAGCGGAATGAACGCACCCATTTGAGTCCAGACGGGAAGCCCGCACCACCACGTCCTCGTAGACCAGAGGCCTTGACCTCGTTGATGATCCAGTCGTGACCCTTGAGAATAATTTCCTTCGTCTTGTGCCAGTCTCCCATCTTCTTCGCGCTCTTGAGATCAGGAGGCAATCGGCCGTAGAGATTCTGGAAAATGCGATCTTGATCCTTGAGACCTCCATACGTTCGCTTAGGGGAACCATCCTGTACGGTGGCCAGGCCTCTCACGGCGGTCCGCGAGAGGCTCACAGCCTTGTTCGGTGCCGCTTTCGAGGACAGCATCGTGTCGTTGTCCGGTCGGACGGCGTGTCGGAAATGATGTTGATGTCGTGGATTTGTCGTGAATGGTACTGTGCGGCCAATGGCGGCGGGATTTGCCCATTTGACTTAATGTCAGCGTCAGAATTGCGGGTGCTGTGGTTGGCCAATGTTTGATGCGAGGGCCTTAACCGCCACGCTAACAAGTACGAGCCTAAGTGCCCTACGTGTAGGGCCACGCTGAGTAACTCGGATCATTTCTGTCAGTGTTTTCAATCCCTGCAAGTCGTTCTTTGTCCTCCACTACAATTATGCGCTAACCTTTTTTACTCTATTTTTCTTGGCACTGGTTCTTCCAGAAGAGCAATTGACTTTTGGGCAGCTCTCCTTTATCAAAGCTCGAATTCATTCCGGCGACGCGGCGGGACATTTATTTCAAAAGCTACACATCTCCCAACGGAGGGGTTCTTTTTTAAGCTCGTTTCTTTCCGAAAAGAAAAAGAAAAAGGAAAAGGAAAAGGAAAAGGAAAAAGGAAAAAAGGAAAAAAGAAACGGCAGTGCCATTCCAGATCACTTCAAGAATTCTTCTTTGTGCTCCTCTTGCCATGTCGAGTAAACGGCACTCTATCCTGCCAGCTATCGACCGCAGTGGCCCGAAACCGCCCGTCAACTTCTCGTCCTCTCTCACCATCTCCGACAATGCCATTCTCCAGGGCACACATTCTATAACGATACAGGCAGAGACCGTTGTCCACCCACGAGCCCGGCTAGAGTCGCATTCTGGCAGTATACTTATAGGAAGGCGATGCATTGTACATGAGCGAACCCACATCGGAGCTCGCCCTGCTGATTTACGCTCAGCCGTGTCTGGGAGTGTCGTGCTTGGTGACTACGTGGTTGTCGAGGTCGGAACCGTCATCGAGGCCGGGAATACCGAAGTCGGCGAAGGCACCACTTTACAAGTGGGATGCAGGATTGGTAGCGGAGCCAAGATTGGCAGACACTGCACAATCTCCCACAAGTCTGTCGTTGCAGCCGGTGAAGAGTTACCAGATTATACTGTTATTTACTCTGACGGACTGCGTCGACTGGATCAACGTGGCATTACAGATATGCGGAAGTTGGGTTTGGTCAAGCAGATTGCGGTCTTGAAGAAGATGATCCCCAGCAACCCCGAGAAATTCAAGTGATCTTCTCCGGTTGCAAGAACCATTGCTCACAAGGAGTCCTTATTTTCCCCCGCCCCTTTACGCGATCATCAATAAGCAGTGAACTATCTCATGTTTATATGTTTTCATCAGTGTGCCATGGCATCCTCAAAGAGCATCCGAAGTTGTTCTTTCTCTCTCTGAAGCTCCTTGTCCAAGCCGGGCGCCAGCATGAGTACACGAGCTTGAGGTATCGTGCCTTCAACGAGAGCATCAATGTGCTCTCTTCCGAACCCGAGATCTCTCAACCCCGCAGGCTGACCACCGAGGTCGGCCAGAAACTTGGTCAGAGCCTCGGCAAGAACCTCACCGGCACTCTCCTCTTTGACGTTGGAAATATCGACGCCAAATGCTTCTGCGGCCTCGAGATGTCTTTGCGGATTAGAAGCAGCGGTGAAGCGGAACACGGCTGGGGCTGAGACGGCGACGGAGACACCATGAGGAATCAAAGGCGCCGGAACATCGTAACCAGCGTGCTGATAGCCTGGATTCTGTCCGGATATGGGATACGACATGCCTTTGTATAGAACAGTCAATACGAGAAAGGCAGCAAAATACGAAAATGCAAAGGATCGAAAACATAGTTACGCACCGTGACACAAGTGAACACCTGCGTTTCCAAAGCCAACACCAGCTAAAGTGGCAGCGAGAAGCATCTCGCTCTGTGCCTCAAAGTCGTCGGGATCCTTGACAGCGCGAGGTAGATATTTGACAGTCCGACGGAGCGCATGGAAAGAGAACACATCCGAGATGGGATTGGCTCCCTGGTAAGCAGGTCTCATGATGGGGTTGGGGGGCCGAGGAGTACGTTCATAATAAGGAATTGCGGTCCAAGACTCGAGCGAATGACACAGCACGTCGAGCCCAGAGCTAGCCTTGACAGCAGCCGGCATGGTTCGGGTGTTGAGCGGATCACAAATTCCCAGCGTGGGCTTCAAGTTCCGATGTGCCACGCCCGTCTTGGCTCGCTTGGATACAAGATCAAATATGGCGGTGCCCGTAGTCTCACTTCCGGTTCCCGCTGTCGTAGGGACGGCGATCAGAGGGTTGAGTGGCTTGTCAATGGGACGACCCTTTCCAAGGGGCGCGTTGACAAAGTCGAGGAAGTCAGCGTCAGGATAATTCAGGTAGAGGTTCATGAGCTTGGCCGTATCCATGACGGAACCGCCACCAACAGCTAGAATGGCATCTGGTCGGTACGGGCGGACCCAGTCGATGGCCTCTTTGATTCTAGAATATGAAATCAAATCAGTCTCATTTGCAGTGCAAGACCGGAAACAGCGTCACGAGAAGAGAGTTTCCTACGAGCTGTCCTTGGGCTCGACCCTCACGTTGGAGAAGACGTTGAAGCTGATGCCTTCCCTCGTGAGGCCTTCCCTCACCTGTCTCATGGCATCCAGCTTGTCAACGGTTGCGTCGGTCACCACCGCAACTCTCTTGGCCCCCAAGTTCTTGAAGTCCATGCCAACCTCCTGCGTGACGCCTGGGCCGAATCGAATGGACGAGGCTGCCATTTCAAAGGCGTACTCCTTCAGCTCTCGGTTCAAGGATATGGGCGTGGCATATTTCCGGCGGCCTGATTCCCGAAGCCGCGGCACAATAGAAGCGGGCGACTGGTGATAGCCTGGGTTTGAATGGCATGGACATGAAGGGGGGTGTGTGTACTGAATCGTGCGAAGCAAGTTTGTAGCCCGCTTGGCAGCCTGCCTCAGAATCGTTTTGTCAGCACAAATGAGATATCACGTCCAGCTGGACTGGAAATCATGTTGATTAGTCCTACAGTTGGTACTATGCGGACAGGGGCGACCATGGTGCCCTCGTGCACTCTTCACAAGTGCGGGATATGTGAGACTAGTCCCTTGATTATTTTTCTTTTTTGTTTTTTTGTGGCAGTCTAGAGTCCAAGTCGGCATGCGTCGCACGGAGAGTAAATCAATATCAATAGCACACTGGAGAGTAAAGTGACGAGCAACGTGGCCAAGTGGACATCACCAGGCTGTCAAGTGTGATTTCAATGTTGGCACTGCAGTCGATCTCGGCAGTCCAATGCTGTGCCTCGGTTATGTACCTAGGTACCTACTTATGCAGTCTGTGCTTATAGCAGACCCGTAGTATTCCAGGTAATCCTGTCAGGATGATAGGAGAGGAAGAAGATGACCCATTTACTATCTAGTGTGGGGAATCCCCCTATATATATAGTAGTCACGTGTATAATATCTGCCCCTAACAAAAACATAATGCCCTTATTATAACCCTAACTATTAATACTTCTATTATAACTATAACTATTAATAATAATATTAGTTTATAAAGTCTACTTCTATTTATAAAATTAGAATATTAGCTAGCTCTCTTACCTATCTAATAATATAAGCTATTAATTATGCTAGATTTATATTAATATTTGCTACTTATAATATTATAATTATAATTTATTATAATTATATATTTATTATATTAACATTTTCTATAGTTAATATTGTATTTACTATATCTTATAATAGCTACGTTTATTGCTCTATTATATCTACAATTTTTGCTATTTTAGTATTTAGGCTCTTAATTACTGCTTATAATTTTAGTATATTATCTAACTCTAGCTCCCGCTTCCTTTATTATCTTTAATTTATAATTAGATTAAATAATATTAATAATAGTAGTAATATATTTAGTATATTAATTAGTATAAACCTTATTAATAGTAGCAGTAGCTATTATATTAGCTTTTTATTTTATTTTTTTTTTAACTTCTTAAGCTTTTTAATTTTTATTATTAATTTAGCGTTTTTTACTTACTTAAAAAAACTAATATATATAATATTATCTAAAACGCTTAGTTCTTATTACTATTTCTTAATAGCTACCTTATATTATACTATACTAGTTAACTATAGTTAGCCTTAAATATACTAAGTAAGAATAATTTACCTTAATATATTTATATTATTATTAGTAAGGTTTAGTAGTTTTTTAATTATAACTATATTGCTTAGTTAGAATAATAATAGTATAAAATTTAGATTTTTATTAAGAAACTTTAGTAATAATATTAAATCCTTTATCTATTTACTTAAATATAGTATAATTTACTAAGCTATAAAAGTAAAGATATAGAATAGTAGTTCTTTCTATATTAAATATTTATTTAAATATATTATATATTTAGCCTTCTATTCTTAGTTATACTAAAGGTCTATTATAATACTATATTTACTATATTACTTTAATTATTTAAAAAGGAAAACAAATTTTAAAGAAGCTATTATAATAAAAACAAAGTTAAACTAATAAAAAGGGGAAAAGAAAAAAAAAAAAAATTTATATATAAAAATATAAGTAAATATATTAGCTTACTAGCTATTAATAAGTATAAGCTCGCTTTTAGGCCTTAACTAACTGTTTACTATTCTATAATTTTAGGATACTTACTAATAGTAACTATTAATTATATAATAGTAATAAATTTTTAAATTTTATTAAATATTTAGCTACTTTATTTTTTATCTTACTAAATAATACTATATTAACTTCTTAATCTATTACTTATACTAGCACTATTTAATACTATAGTTTATTATACTTATTAAATATAAAAGGTTCTAAATAATTAACAGAAATTACTAAGTGAATTCTCTATATATTTAATAACTATAATTTATATATAAACCTTTTAATTTTCTATAAAATAATAAATAGTCCTATAAATTTAGGTCTATATTTTGCGCTAATTAAATGCAGAATAGTATATATCTTCTTATCTAATTAAATAAGCACTTTATCTTTAATATTAAAAAATCTTATTATATACTATATATTATAATAATGTTTTATTTAAATAGCTACTAAAGATATTACACTATATACCTATAACTATTCTAGCAGCTTTTATAATACCTTTAGCTCCTTTAGAAATAATAGTAATACTATATTATTAAAGGAAAATCCTAAAATTAGCTAGTTAAGTAACCTCTCTATAGTTTATAATTATATATTATTAAATTTAAATTATAATTATAGTAAGGTATATTACTATATCTATATATTATTTAATTTAGTAATATATATTTAGATAGCTAATTTAATTATTTATATTATTCTCTTTATTTATCTATTTATTTAAGGGTAATATACTATAGAATATAATATTCTTATACCTATTAATTCCTAAAATATCTTTTAAATAGCTACTAAAAATTAATAATCCCTATTATTAATAACTATTTTTAGTAATTCTTAGTTTACTATTAATAATTAGTTATAAAGTAATTTAGTATAATTTATAGTAGTAATATTATTAATATAAGGCTTAAGTATTACTTATTTAGTAAACTTATCTATTATAACTAATATAGTATTATTTCCCTTTACTAATCTTAGTAATAATAGTAAAAAGTTAATTAAGATAGTATAATATAGTGCTAATAGTGCTAATAAAGGTTATAAATTACTATATTATAAATATTACTATAGTTTATAGATTTAATAGTATAGATATAAATATAAGTACTTCTATAGCTTCTTTAATCCTTAATAAATATAGAATTATTAAATAATATTGCTTAGTTTCTAATAACCTATATAATTACTATTATATATAGAATTAAATAGCTCTTATACTACGTCCTATAGTATATATAATTATAGTAGAAATCCTAAGGTTATCTTTTAAAAAAGTTTATCCTCCTAAAAGAATAGTAATATTACTTAATTTTTTAGCGCTAATCTTATATTTCTGTCTAATACTATTATTATATATAGCTAATTAAAATTAGTTTTATAACCTTTTTATATTGCTTATTTATACTTAAGTAAAATACTAAATAATAATACTATTAGTCTTTTTATAATTAGAATTATACTAATTAGAATTAAAGCTAATACTAAATTCTACTTTATATATAAAATTAGCATTTCCTTCTATAATTCTAAATAATTATTTAGCAAATTTTCTAGCTAACTTAGTGTATTTTTGTTATATAAGCTACTATAGTCTTTAGCTTACTTAATATATTAAATATAAGATACTCCTTCCCTACTTAATATACTAGCTTAATATTAAACTAACTAATATATTCTATAGCTTAAATAAGCTTTTTATTAATAGTATATCTACTTATTATATTTATAATATTTAAATACCTTACTATATTTATAATAGAATAATAATTTATAAAGTATATAATAGGTAGACGCTAAGTTGCCTCTATTTATTATTTTAATTTTTATAATATTTATATATATCTATATATTTCTAATTTAGTTAACTAATACTACTTCTTTATATTAAATAATATATAAAAGAGAAAGGCTATAAGCTAAATTGCTATTTATAAAGGATACTTTATATTATTTAATATAAGTGCTATTTTTAAAATTATATTATTATAGATATAGTATATTATAATATTAATACCTTTTCTTAATATATTAAAATTAATAAAGAGATATCTCTTAGGTAAGAATAATATTAATATTATATGCTTTATTAAGGCTTTTTTAAGTTTAATAAATATATTAACTTCTTTAACTATAAGTAATAATATACCTATAGCTTTTACTTAATTATAATAGGCTAGTTTTAATTGCTTTTTTATATTCTTTATTTTTAGCTTATTATTATTACTAAGCCTATCTTTCTTTATAACTTAGTATATATATAGTAAGTTAGTTTTTTAGTCTTATAATAGCTAAATAATTAATATATATCTTAGAATAAAGTAGCGTAATACTTTAGTAAATCTTAGTAAATATTCTAAAGCTTTAAAAGTCTTTAGGAATTCTAATTAATATATTACTACTAATTTTTCTGTTAGTATAAATATTCTTAATATATTTACTATTTTACCTAATACTTTAGCTTTAGGATACACTATAAATATCTTTACTACACTAATAGATATATTTATATCTAAAAGTTACTAAAACACTAGTTATAAATCTGCTATATATTAATTAAAGCTATTTAATATAATAATAATATTATTATAATATATAAAACCCTTTATATATCTTAATAAGTTATTTATATAACGTTATATATATATATTTAATCCTTTATATCCTATAATTAGGATATTAAATATATATTGCTTATTATATATAATAACTATTAATGCCTAATATAAGTTTAGATATACTAGCTATTAGTAGTAAAATAATATAGTATCTATTACTATAATAGATATTATATTTACTATTTTCTTAATTATTTTATCTTATCTATATATTAGGTATATATCTAATAATAATATAATATTAAGACCTTTAATATTTATAACTATTTAACCTTTATAGGTAGTGCTTTATTTAATCTATATAATAAATACTAAAAATATAAAAGGAACCTACTTTATTATATAATATACTTTTTTAGCAGTTACTAACTTAGCTATTATTTATTTAATAACTTTATAGTTATTTAGTTTAATAAAATATATATAACACTTCTTTAAAACTATATCTTACTAACTTAGTTTTATTTAGATTCTTATATACTTATTAATTAATACTTTTGTAAAACCTTTATTTTTAAATAAGGCTTTAAATTTATTTAATAAATCCTTTATCTTTTAATATTCTATTAGATTTTTAAAATTATAAAAGTTTACTTTTATATTATAGTATACTAAAGTATTTAATTCCTATAAGATTTACTTTAGTATAATAAGATATCTTTTATTATAATTTTCTATAATTAACGCTAGCTTTACTACCTTTAAGGCTTATATAATATTAATTATATAAGCTTTTGCTATTAAATCTATAGATTTAAATTATTCTATTTCTTAGTTATATTAGATTACTACTAGCTTATTACTTATATTATAAATAATAATATTTTTTATTAAACTATTTATAACTATAGTATATATACCTAAACGTAGTAATCTACTAGGTTTAAACAATACCTATTTATATTTTGCTAGTTTATATATAACTAAAATTATAGCTATTTATTCTAATATAACTATAATAGTATCTTATGCTTTTACTAATATATTAACTTTCTGCTTTATATACTATACTATTATAGAAATAGTAATACTATTATAGGTTCCTATTACTATTTATCCTTTATTAATTATAATATTTATTTTCTTTAGTATAAGGCAATTAATACCTAAGAGTATATATACCCTAAGGGATTATACTAATACTACTTCTTTAGTAAATGCTATAACTATTAAAGTGTGTGATAGATTTAAGCTTTAGGCTTAGATCCTAAGCGCTCCCTTTATAAGCCCTTTATAGGCCTATAGGGCTTACTTAAAGTCGCTCTTACGCATCTATATTATATATAAGCTAAATATATAGTAGAGGGGAGAAGGGCTTTCTCCTTCTTTCTTAAGGATATTAATAATACTATTATTACTAAAAAGTAGTAGCTTTTTAAGCTAAACTATAATAATTAATATTCTTTACCTTTTTAATAAATATAGGGATTATAATAAATCTAAATTAGGGTAATAATATAATACTTTTAAAGGGTATATAAAAACTTTAATACTTTTAAAAAAGGGTTATATAATAAGATATATAGCTAGAAAATATATACCTTTAAGTAGCTATAGTAAGTGTGCTACCTTATAATATTACACTAGCTTTATATAATATAATACTAGGTAGGCTTTAATAAAAGCAGCCTAAATATAAGCTATTTTTAATAGAGACTCTTTATAATAGTAATAAAGCTTTTTTTTAAGCTTAATAAAGCTTAATAGTATATAAGCTTAAGATTAATTTTAATTTTATTAGTAGTAACTATAATAAATAGTTTTTAATCTATTAAAACTTAAAGCTAAAGATTTAGGCTTAAGTTACCCTTTTTTTTAAGTTAGAATATATTTTTATATATATCTTAGGGTAATTCTTTGCTTACCTTAATAATATATTTATAAACCTTTATTAAAAGGAATATATAGTTTTAAAGCTAAATTAGCTTAAATAGCGCGCTAATAAACACTTTATAGACTTTTATATTTATTTTAAATAAAAGCTAGTTTTAGTAAAAGGTATTAATTAAGTAGATATAGTAAAGCTATTTAAACTTTATATAGCTTTTAATAAATAAATATAAAACTATTATATAAGTTATAATATTCTTTATAATAACTACTATAAGGCTATTAAATATTACTATAGTATTATACTTAATATTAACTTATACTACTTTAAGAAATATATTAAGATTATTGGTTCGGCTGGTATTATATATAATAAAAAGGGGTGATAGAAAAGGGTCTAATTTAGCTTGTTTATAAAGGTTCTAAGCTAGCTTAAAAGGTTGGAAAAGGTAGGAAAAGTAGTGGTGTTATTAGCCTACTTTTCCCCCTAAGTGCAGCCCTATATTTATAGAAATGCACTTAATAGGAGCGCTACTCTTGCTTTTATTAATCCGCTTAAGCTCTGCTAAGGTTCTCCTATAAGGGGATAATTCTAATACTTATAAATTCTCTCTTTTTTAAAGAAAAGGAATTACTTAAAAAGTAGCCTAAAAAATAAATAAAATTTAAAGTGTTTACTTTTATAAGAAGGCCTTTAATTAGTTAGCTTTATACTAAACTAATTTTAAGCTGCTTTAACTATAAAAAACACTATATATATATATAACCCCCTTAATTCTACTTATTAGGCTGCTTCCCTCTTAACCTATCCTTTTACTTATATTTTAGCCTTATTTATATTAATAAAGCCCTTAAAAGCCTTATTTAGCGTTGCCTTTATTATTAAGTTTGTAATATTATCTTCCCTATTAATTTAGCAGATCTTTATAATCTCTTACTACTTATATAACTGCTAAAGGGCTATAATATTAATTATAAGCCTTTTTTCTTTTATTATTCCTAACTTTATAAAGTATTTATATAGTAAAAAAGAATCTATATAGATAATTATTAGTATTTATAGAATTTGTAACTTCTTAGTAATTATATTTAATATAGTGCCTATTATATAAATAATATTAGCGCTTTATACTATTCTATATAGCTTTAATATAAAAGCACTTTTTATAACTCTTTTACTTTTTATTAAGCTATATATAATAATATTGCTATAGAGCTTAAATTTAGTATTAGTACTATTCTTTTTTTTATTATTAAGGATTATTATAAAGCTAATTTATAAGCTTAAGTCTTTATTATTTATAAAAGAACTATTAATAAAGACATATAAAGCTACTAATTTAAGCTTAAGTAAAATATATTAAATTCCTTATTTAGAATTATTAATCTACTACTAAATTCTCTTATTAAGCTTATTTATATTAGTTTAGTTAGGGTCTTAGACTTATACTATAACTAAAAGGTTAAAAGCAGCTTTAGGTTAGTAGATTATTAAGATATATACTTTATAAGCTTATTACCTTATATATTCTACCTTTATACTTAGCTTATTAGTCTTAACTATTATAAGCTTATTACTTTAGCCTTTCTACCTAACTTTTATACTTTTATCTTTATACTATAAAAGAATATAGCTATTAAAGATAAGGGGTTCTTTAAATATTAGCCTTTACTTTAGTTTTATAGTAAACTTAGCGTTTTTTAATTTAGCTTCTTTTTTCTTAAAAAATATAGTATTACTAAGGCTAAGGGTATTATTAGTTTATATTCTAATAATACTAAAGTCTAGGTTCTTATTTAAAGTAATTAATAAGTATAGGTTATAGCTTAAGGTTGTTATTATAAGCTTTTCTTAATAATACTTTATATAAGTTACCTACTAATAGGTGCTTACCTTAGCTATTCTATAAAGTAGCTTAATTACTTTTATAATTATATTAGTAGGATATAAATAAGCAATTTATTAAGGTAACCTTATAATAATTAGCCTATTAAGTGTAGTTTAAGACTATATATAAGCTTATATAATATCTTAAATCTATAAGAAAATATCCTCTTTTACTAATAATAGTGCTAATATTATAATAAGTTATTAGCTAGCTTATTAGATTATTAATAACTATATAAAAATTATATCTTTTCCTCTATTACTATACCCTTAAATTACTAGCTTTAATTTTTTATAAGGTTTATTAGTGCCTTTGCCTTTTACCTCTTAAACTATATAAAAGTTAAAGAGGCGGTAATTTTTATGTTTTTTTAGGTTAAAAGTAATAAATCTAAAGACTTTATAGAATAATAAAGTATTAACCTCTTTCTTATTAAACTTAGTAAAGAGCTTACCTTTATTAATTATTTTACCTTCCTTTTTAAGGTTTACTATAAGCTAAAAATTATTTTTTTTTTTAGTAATTAGAAAGGTAAAATCCTTAGTATTATCTCTATAGCTACTACTAATATATATAGTAGCTATTATTTTCTTAGTCTTATTTCTTAATACCTTCTCTTTTTTCTTCTCTTATATACCTCTTTTTTTTAAGTCTTACTATAGTAGTGTCTTAAAGTTAGTAAAAGAGAGGTATATAATATACTTAACGTTTCTTTATCTTATTAACTACACCTATAGTAGGCTAATATAAGGGATATTATTTTAATATCCCTTACCTTCTTAGTTTATAACTTATTAACCTATAGTATTATTTACTATAGGCTTTTTATACCTCTCTTAAAAAATAATATAATTATACTAAAGATAGTAGTTCTTTATAGTATTAATTACTATAGGTGCTTAAAGGGCACCTTAAGGCTGCCCCTTACCTATAATAATTATTACTATAGGGACCTTATAATAATACTATTCCTTTATAATAGTAATTACTATAGGTATATAAAGGGCACCTTTAGGCTACCCTTTATTTATAGTAATTATTATTATAGGGACTTTAGTAATAAATATATCTATTATCTCCTTAATATTATCTTTTAAGATCCTTAGTATAATAATTATTACTATAAAAACCTTTCTTAGTTATTCCCTTCCTTTTTTTATAGGTAGTGCTACTATAGCCCCCTTAACTTATACTAAAGGTAACTTTATTCTTTTATAAAGTTCCTTCTCTTCTTTATTTACCTCTTTCTCTTTTTTATCCTTCTCTTCCTTTAATATATTAATAACCCTATTATTATTAGTTAATTTTATTATATAAAGCTTTATAACTATACTTTAAAAGTCTATAGGGCTGTTAAATATTACTATAGTATAAGTCTTATTATTTATAGCTAGCAACTTATAAGAACTATATTAACTACCTTTCTTACACTATACCCTTATATTAAATTATAATAGTAGCTTATAGGTTAGGAAAGTATCTAGCCTATTTCTTATATATAACGCATTATAAAGTTGCTACTTTATAAGGTATTTATAGGCTTTATTAGTAGCCTTATAGAGAATTATAGCCCTTTAGGTTATTAAGAGGCTTAAGGCTAATTCTATTATTATTTATAGATATATTCTAAACACTAATAAGGTTAGCATAAGACTATTAGGTTTAGTAGAGTTATTAATAGCTTTAATAGCTATTTATAACCTTTAGCTTAGTATAAGAAGGTTACTAAACTTAGCCTTAATAATATTATATACCCTCCTTAATAAAGTGTAATAGTATTTAACCTTCCTTACACTATTATAGGCTTTAATAGGAACTTTACTTATATTAATAGCTATTAACTATACTAAGTAGTAAAATTCTATAGAAGTAAATGCTTTTCTAATATTATAGATTATTTAGTTTAAAGGCCCTAAATATATATTAATCTAACATTCTTTTAGGGCATTCTAAATATTATATACCTTTTACTTCTTTAAATTAAAGAAATATATAGCTTAAAATAAGATTGTGGCATTAATAATATATAAGATAGGTTTATTATTAATTTAAAAGATATTAATAATAACTTTATAGTTAAATTTATAGTCCTTTTTTAATATAAACTTAAACCTACTAAGGGATTTGCTATAAAGTTAATATTAGTAGCATTTATAGGTTAGTTTTTTAATAATTCCTATAGTTATATCTTTACTAGCTTATTATAGTAGCTAGCTTAGTTATATAATAAAAGAGTAACTAAAGTAGTAGTAAAGTTAATAAATTTCTTATTTTAAGAGGTAAAAAACCTTAGCTTTATTAGCTTATAAAGTCTACTAAGGATGTCCCTATTTATAGATAATTAGGACTTTTATTAATCCTTAAATTAATATATTTTTAATATTATTAAGCTTTACTTTTATCCTATTTATATCTATAATATAATATAGAAACAGTATTAGTAAGCTAAGAATATAAAAATTAATAGTGCTAAAAACTATTAACACTTAAAGAATACCTAAGGATTTTACTAATCCTATACTAAAATTAATAGTATATTAATCTATAGCTTTAATCTTTAAGTAAGGTATTAACTTTATTAGTGCCTTTACTTAGTTAAGTCTAATAGTTAAAATGCTTATAGCATTAGTATTAGGTATAATTTCTTAGAATACCTTATTACTATATCTTTCTTTTAATATAAAGCATTAAAGGTTAGAGTTATTAGTATAGTTATAGGGGTTATCTCTTAATAAGGTATATTTAAAAGTGTTATTCTTAAGCATCTTTAAGAGTTAAAATCCTTTAAAAGTTAGGGTTTATAGTATATTTATTAGTAGCTTTAAAGCTAGCTTTATATTTATAATAGGGGTTATAGTAAAAAATTATATAAAGATTAGCTTTAGAGGGTCTTATTACTCTTTTTCTATAATAAAGAAGGTATTAATAGCTTACTAAGCTAGGTAGTCTTCTTTATTATCTTCTTTTAATTCTTTATTACTATATTTCTCTAAAATACCTTTAAAAGCTTATAAAAAGGTATTATAGCTACCTTTTATAAGTAGTGTTTTATAGTTTTTACTTTTTTATTACTTCTTTTTTACCTTTTGCTACTTATACTTAAGGTAGTTAGTTAATTAACAGCCTTATTTACTATAAACGTAGTATTTATAGGAAAAACGTAACTTTCCTTACTTTTATATAGAAAAATAAGACTTATTTACTTAGCTATAGTAGTAGTTTATAAAGTAAGTCTTATTATAGTTATCTAGGTTACCTATTTCTATAATCTATTACTATATATTAATAGTTTTATTAACCTTTAAGCATTTTCTAAGGTTTTTAAGCACTCCTTTAAAGGTTAATATATAAATAAAAAGTGCTAATTTACACTTAAGAATACTACTAATAGCTATAATTAGCTAATATTAAAGCTTTATATTAACTATATTTAGTAGGAAAAGGCTATAGTAGATTTTCTTAAATTTAGTAATAAGTAGCTTAAGGTATTACAACTTAGTCTTATTAGGGTTATTAGTAATAATTTTACTAAATATAAGTCTATTCTATTTAATTTAATAGAATTGCTAATTACTTTCTGTTTTAAAGTGATTTTTTATATAAGTTATAAGCTTATAAAATAATAGAAATCTACTTAAAAGTATATTAAGGTAGAAAGTAAGGGCATTTTCTATAAGTATTATTAAGAAAGCTTAGGGCTAAACCTCTTATAGAATATTACTCCTTATATATATATTAGTAAAGATATTAACCTTTAAGGTAATAAAGTTATATATTTTGCTACTATATTTATCTTCCTTAATATACCCCTTAGTAAGGTCTCCTAAAATTTAGTAGATTTACTTATCTATAAGATTATTAAAAGTAGGTATTTATAAGTTTCCTTATAGGTCTTATTTCTTTTATTAGTTATTAAGGTATTAATTTTACTAGCTTTTAATAGGTTCTAGCTATCTTTTAGATTGTTTAAAATAGTATACCTAACTCTATAGTTTAAGAAGTCTTTAAAAGCTTTTTTATAGTAAAGGGAAAGCTAAAGGGATTCTTTTAGCTTATAGAGTGTAAAAAGGGAGCTTTTATATATATTATATAGCTATATAAGGTTTTTATATATTTTATAAGCTAATAGAAAGGTTTTATATACTTTACTCTCTTAAAGGGGGATTTTATATATTTTATATAAGGGAAAATAGTAAGTTAAGGAACCTTTAGTTAATTTCCTTATTAATAAGCTCTTTTAACTTAAAAAGGGATTTAGCAACCTTAGCTTATATACCTTTACTAAGCTTAATTCCTTAGTCTTAAAGAATATCTCTTAAAGCTCTTTAGATTAAAGCACTAATTCTTTTAAAATTAGGGAATTTTTAATCTTTAAAATCCTCTTAAAAGTTATAAATTATCTGCTTAAGGCTTTAGTTCTTATTATAGTATAGCTAAATATAGTATATAAATGTATTATTAAGCTTAATAAAGGGAGCGGCGTAAAGGTTAGCTAGGTTATCCTAGGCATACTCTTAGTTAAGTAAAATTGCATTATAAAAGCTTTTAATAATGCTAAATATAGTATTAAAATATAAGTATTTTAATCCTACTATTAAGCTAAAATTAAGGTTTTTTTACTCTTATAATATTCTTTAAAGAGGGTCTTTCTCTTATAATTATATTATAGTATTACGTTTATTAACTAACTTAGTTAAGAGAAAAACTTAGTTTTTACTTTAAGGGCTAGAAAGTAAGAAATTAAGGGTTTTTATTATAATAAATAATAAAGATAGAGGTCTTTTTATATAATAATTAGCAGCAGCGTCTAAGTCTATAGAAGTTATTATTATAAAAAGGGTTCTTTTTTCTTATTAATAAAAAATAGTTATATAAGCAGAACTTAACCTTAAAAGGTCTTTTAAAAAGTGTAAAAATTCCTTACCTATAGTATAGCAGCAAAACCTAACCTTATAAGAGGTTTTTTAAAAGCTATCTCTTTAAATAACCTTATAAATCTATAGTTTTATAACTACTAATTAGTATTAGTTTAGCTAGTATTATATATAATAAAAAGGGGTAATAGAAAAGGGTTTAATTTAGCTTATTTATAAAGGTTTTAAGCTAGCTTAAAAGGTTAGAAAAGGTAGGAAAAGTAGTAGTATTATTAGCCTACTTTTCCCCTTAAGTGCAGCCTTATATTTATAGGGATACACTTAATAGGAGCGCTGCTCTCGCTCCTATTAATCCGCCTAGGCTCTGCTAAGGTTCTCCCATAAGGGGGCAATTCCAACAAAGATAAAGCGTTTTAGTTATATTAACTATAATAAGGATAGTAATATAAAGATAATTAGTATTAATTTAGCCTCTTTCTTAGTAATAATAAATAAAAAGGGGAAGTTAAGAAAGAAGGTAGCTAAAAATAAAATTAGTTTTTTAATAAAGGTTAAATAAGCTAAGTAAGTAATACTAAAGGTGTATTAATAGTAAAGATAAGTAGGTTAATACCTTTACTATAGAGTTATTAAGTATTTTATTTAATAGTATTACCTTTTATTACTAAATTGCTTAGTAAATATAGTAATAGTATAAGTTTATAAAGTTTTTAAGGAGAATATAATAAGTAAGTTTAATAGCTTTAATTTAAAAAAAAACAGCTTTACTATTTAAGTCTTAGTAATAAGGGCAATAATAGTATTACTTATTATACTAACTATTATATAAACTAATTATAGTAGAAGTATAGTAAGATAAAATAGAATATAAAATTACTACCTTTTTTTATTTTACTTCTTTATAATAATCTCTCTTTCCTTTAAACTTAAGTTAATAGTAAGTATAATAGCTTTATAGTTATAAATAAGAAAGTTATATAGTAGCTTAGTCTTATTTATATTTACTTATTATATATATATAGCATTACTATAGCTATAGAAACTTCTAACTTAATCTAAAAAGCTATTATAATATAGCTATATATTATATATTTAGTTTACTTTTAAGTAAATATTAATAGTTAAGTCTTTCCTATAGCTACTTATATAATTTTAAGGTTATTCTATAACTATATCTTAAGTATACTATAGCTATTATATAATAAAATTAAACTATATATAGTATAATATTACTTAGTAGTAGGTGTATACTTTAAATTAGAAATTAAGGCTTTTAATATATAAGAAGTGTAATACCTTACCTTAGCTATCTTAGGCTTTATTTATACTAGCTTAGTATATAAAGTAGCGAAGATATAGATAAATATATCCCTTATAGTTATTAGCCTCTATAAAATAATATTTATTCTATTAGTATTTATAGGCTTACTAATCTTAGATAAGGTAGCTATTTTAAAATAGCTTTTAGTAAAGCTTTAGAACTTTATAAACCTTTTTAATAAGGAAAATATTAGTATACTACCCCTTTATTAAAATTAGTTAAACTATTATATTTACTTATATTAAAACCTTAATAGATTAGTGCTAAAGCTCTTTTAAGTATCTTTATATAATATACTATAGAACTAACTACTAAAGATTTAAAAATAAATTATAAAACTAATAAATAAAGGGTAGATTTAAGCCTCTTTTTTATTAGCTATAGCTTTTATACTTTTAGTTTAAAAGGCAAAAGGTAGTTAGTAGTTTTATATAAACTATTATATATTAAATAAGGTTATAAACTAAGACTACTACCTACTACTATTTATTAAAAAGACTTTATACTTTTTTACTAAGGCTTAGTAGTTTATAAAGCTAAATATTTACGCTACTTTTTATTAAATTTATATAGCTAAAGGGGATAAATATTTAATAGCCTTCTATATATACTTTAGCTTATTTAAATAGCTAGTGTGCTTATTTAGCTTAGTAGGTATATTAATAATATTCTAATACTATATTAATAGTGTTTTAAGGGATATATTAAGGGACTATATAACTACTTACCTTAATAATATCCTTATTTACTTTAGTAGCTTATATAAAAACTATACTTAATAAACTTAAAAAATCCTCCTTTACTTTAAATAAGTAGGTTTATACCTTAATATTATTAAGTATGCTTTTAAGGTAATAAAGGTTAAGTACTTAGGGTTTATTATTTAAGTTAAATATATAATATACCTTAACCTTAAGAAGATTACTATAATTTATAATTAAAAGGCCTTAATTAAAGTTAAGGGTATTTATAGCTTTTTAAGCTTTATAAACTTTTATTAAAAGTTTATTATAAACTTCTTAAACCTTATTAAACCCTTATTAGCTTTAATATAAAAAGGGGCACTATTTATATAGTCTTAGGCTTATAAGAATGTATTTTAATATTTAAAGGCAGCTTTTATTTTATACTTAATTCTAGCTTAATAGAACCTTAATTAGGATATTATAATAAAGGCAAATTCCTTAAGGGAGGCTATTAAAGGTTACCTCTCTTAGTATAATAAGAAGGGTGTGCTTTACTTAGTTATATACTACTTTATATAACTAATAGTAGTAGAATAAAACTATACTATATATAATAAGAAACTCCTTAATATAATCTCCTATTTAAAGGCTTAATTAATAAAGCTTTAAAGTATAGCTTATCCCTTTATAATTTTTATAGACTATAAAAATTTAGAATACTTCTTTAGCTCTTAGAAAATATCTAAATAATAAGCTTAATAAGCTAAGATATTAGCACTTTTTTACTTTTACCTCTATTACTATCTAAATAGCTAAGTAAAAAGGCTAAATATATTATTTTATTAAGAATAGAATAAGTCTAAGGCAGCCTTAATAAGGTAAGCACTTATTAACCTAATTTCTATAGTAATAGTTAAGACTTAAGGTTCCCTTAATAGTTTCTAAAAGGTTCCCTTAAGTATTTATTTAATATTCTATAAAGACTTACTAAAGGGGTGTAACTTCTTTACTAAGGCATACCTTTAGAACCTTTAAAATACTAATATTTAAGAGAACTTTATATATTTAGTAAAGTTAAGAGTATTATAAAAGGGGGCTTATTAATTCCTTTTAAAGGTATAAACTTATTAATAAGTAGTAAACTATAGAATAAATATATATAAAGCGCTATTATTTTAAGGCTAACTTTAAGCTCTATAATATAAGCCTTTAATTATAATATTAATTTACTATACCTATAAGTCTCCCTTATTAAGCTACCTAAGTAAGAATATAATGTTTTAAGCTTTTTATAAGGACTTTTACTAAAAGGGGATGTTAGCTAATATTATAAGGTATATTTAAAATTACTACTATTTTATTAAGTAAAAGAGCTATTAATTATACTAAGGCTTACTATACTTTATTTTAGCTTTAAACTACTTTTAGTTATAAATCTTTATTAATTTTATAATAAACCTTTTAACCTTCTTACTAAATACTTTATAGTACCTTATAGTAATTACTAACTGCTTATTAAAATATATTTAGCTAAAAGCTATAATAACTATAGTATTTAAGGTATATATATAGTAGTTTTTAAAGTATTAGTAGTAGTTTTATAGATTCCTTTAAAGTATTATTTTTAACTATAACTTAGATTAAGTAAAAGGGTTTTAGTTTATACTATATTCCCTTATTAAAACTAGCTATTTATTATTTATATTATACTACCTTTAAACTAATAGTAGCACTAAATAGGTAAACTAAGAGATATAGTTAATTCTTTATATTATTATAGAATTCTTATAATATAATTAGCTTAGCTATCTTTTTACTTATTAGCTTATATTAAATAACTATATATTTACTATTATAAAGGTTAATATAAACCTTACTTTTTATAAATTTAATATAGATCTTATTTAGTATATTAAAGGCTTTACTAAAAGCCTTATATTACCTAAGGGGTAGGTAGTTTAGTTTCTTAAATATATTTATAAAAGTATATAATTAACTTAAGTAATAATTAATTTTACTTAGTAATACTAATAAAAGTTAATAAATTATATTTATTAACTAATAAAAAAATTTATAGTAAGGGATAAGGTATAGTTAAACCTTTATTATATAAAGATTAACTATTTAAGCTAAAAACTAAACTAAATTATAATAAAGTATACTATACTAAAGGTTCTTATATTATTAACTATTTACCTAAATATACTAAGGGGTATTTACTTTATTTTCTATATTAACTTAGTAAAATATATTATAAATAACCTACTTTTATCTTAAGTCCTTTAAAACCTTTACTTAAAACCCTAACTTCTTTAGCCTTTTAATAACTTAAAGCTAATAAAGTATAAAATAAAAGAAATTTTAGCTATTAAAAACACTTAAAGTTAAGGGGGCTAGTATAATATCTTAGTAAAATAAGTAAGCTATATATAGTTAATATAAAAGCCTTTAAAAAGTATAAAAAATATTAAGGCTTTAATTTAATTTAAAGCTAAGTAAAGTAATATATATTTATATAATAGTTTAGTTATATATTTATTAACTTTTATTTTATACTTAATAAAAGGCTTACTTAAACTTTAATAAATTACTTTAATATACTATAGGTTATTCTCCTTTTCTCTTAATAAATATTTAATTATTTACTTTTATTACTATCTTTTTTCTCTTTATCTTTAGCTAGCTTTTTAACTTATACTAAATAGTATTAATTATTAGTATTTTACTTTTATACTAAAGCTAGCTTAAGTATATAAAAGCTAAATAAAAGGTAATATTATAAATTAATAAGTATTTAAAGGCTAGCTAAAGTTTAGCTAAATAAGGGTAATAAACTAATTAGTATTACCTTATAATAATAAGGTAAAAGAGGGATAGGTTAATAAAAGGTAGTAAGTATAAGTAAGGTAGTAGTAAAAGATTTAGTTAAAGTAGTAATAAATAATAAATAAAAGATAGCTAAAGTAATAATAAATAATAAATAAGAAATATTTAAAGTAATAGTAAGTAATAAATAAAGAATATTTAAAGTAATAGTAAGTAATAAATAATAAGCTATAAAAAAGGGCTAAAAATAATTTAAAGTATTATTAATTTAACTAAAAGGATACTTATAATTAAGGTAGTAGTAAATACTAGCTTATAAAAGTATTAATATAAGTAAAATAGCTAAGAATAGTATAGGTATAGTAAATATAACTTAGTAATATAAAAGAGAGAAGAATAAAGGTATAATAAGTAAAGGTTAAAATAAGGTAAAAGAGAGTTAAAGCTAAAATAAAAAAACTTAAGATATATTAGCTATAGTATATCTAAATAAACTATTAAATAAGAGGGTAATAAAGCTACTATAAGCTAAAGTTTAATACTTAATAAGTAACTAAACTTAATAAATAAGTAAAAATAGGTAATAAAGTAAGGTAAAGATAAGCTAGCTAATAAAAGGGGCTATTATAAAATAAAAAGTAGCTATAATAAGTAAGGCTAAGGATAGAATTAAAGATAAAGTAATAGTAAAGCTATTATTATAGCTATTATTACTACTTTTACTATTAATAATAATAAAGGTAGTAATAGTAGTAGTAGAGTAAATAAATATATTAATTAAATAAAAAGTAAAATAAGTTATATTACTTTTAGCTTACTTAATAAAAGGGATAGTATTAAAAGTATTAGTAAAAAATAGCTTAAAAGGAGAGTGCTTAAAAATTAAAGGTAAGTAGTAGTAAAAGCTAAATAGTTTATTTAATATAGCTTAAAAACTTAATAATAGTTAAGTAATAAGCTTTTAAAAAGGTATAAATTAAGTAATAGTTAAGTGTATAATATAGTAAAAAAGGGTAAAAATAAGTATAATAAAGGAATTATTTTAAGTATAAATAGTAGATAAGGTAATTAATATTATATAAATAAAAGTAAGATTCTTTAATATTATAGCTATATTTTAAACTAAAGCTATATATTAAAAGAGAGTAGTATATATAAAAGTAAGTTTAGTACTAATATAATATAAAATAGTATTTAAAGTAGTAAAAAATAAAGTAGTAATAGTAAAGGTAAAGGTAAGGGATAGGGTAATAGTAATAGCTAAAAAGATAATAAATAGTATTTATAAGGTTCCTAATAAGGGGGTAAAGGGGGCGTTAGCTAAAGGCTAAGAGAAGGTAGATTAATTATTAATAATGCCTTTAATTAAGCTATAAATAGCCTTATATAGCGCCTAAAAGTGTTTCTTTAAAGTTAAAAACTAAGTAGTTAACTTTATATAAGTAGCTAGCTACTTAAAAGCTACCTTTTAAGCTAATATATTAATAACCTTACCTTAGTTTATAGCTTTAGCTATATTATAAATAGTATAGTAAAAAGTAAGGTTAATAGTAAAAATATAGTATCTTTATATATACTTTTTATACTTTTAATAGTACTTTAAATAGGCTTTATTAAGATTAAGCTTATAATTAAGATAGCTATTTTTTAAGGTATAAATAAAATAACTTAGGTACTATATTTAGATAATATACTAAGGATTATATACTTTATTATTAAAATTACTTATTACTATAAAATATTCTATAGTTTAAGAGTTATTACTAAGTAAGTAATGTCTTTTAAGTATATTAATAGTAGTAAATATAGTATAAGTATTTATTAGTTAGTAAATAAGGTTTAAGAAGGGTCCTTTAAGCTTATTTTATAAAGGCTTTATAAAAGTAAAAGAAGAGTAAATTAATAATATAAAAAAAGTAAGGAATATAGTAAAAGATTATAAAAATAGTATAATAATTATAGATAAAAGGCTAAAAGGTAAAAAATAAAGTATAAAAAAGGTCTCTTTAAATATATATAAGGAGATATTTTTATAAAAAGAATAAGGGCTAAGTAATAGTTTAAGAGGATATATTAAGGGGTATAAAGTAAAATATAAAAGATTTTATATTTTATTATAAGCCTAAAGTAATTATATATATCCCTTAAATTACTTATAGTTAGCTTACTTAGATTTCCTTTTTAAAATAGTTTATTATTTTATTTATTTATATATTTAGTTTTAAATAAAATAGTGATTTTCTTATTAGGCTAAATTAGCTATAAATAGTATTAAGCTAGCTGCTAAAGCAGGCCCTTAATACTAATAAAGTAAGGGCTTAGGTAGATCCTTAAGGATAAGTAGTAGAATATATATTATATAGGTTATTATTCCCTTATTACTAAACTATAATAGGTCCTTACCTTTTATATAAGATAGCTAAATAAGGAGTAAGAAGGGGGCTATATAATAGATTTAAGCTTTAGGCTTAAATCTTAAGCGCTCTTTTTATAAGCCCTTTATAGGCTTATAAGGCTTATTTAAAGTCGCCCTTACACACCTATATTATATATAAGCTAGATATATAGCAGAGGGGAGAAGGGCTTCCTCCTTCTCCCCTAAGGATATTAATAATACTATTATCGCTAGAAAGCAGTAGCCTTCTAGGCCAGACTATAATAAAGTGCTATCTTTTATATAACTAATAAAATTAAATAGTAATAAAATATATTTAGCTATAGAAAATACTTTAGCACTAATACTTTTAATATAAATTAGTTCTATTTATATATAAATTTCTAATTCTAAGTAACACTTTATAACCTATTTCTTATCTGCTAAAGTAATTATACACTTTATATTATAATAAATATTAAATTAAAGATCTAGTTTATTTATATTTAGATAAATCTAAAAACAAAGGTAAGTCTATATATAAAATATATATCTAACGCTTATATCTCTCTAAGGATTAACTATTAATTAAAAAATTAGCAATAAATAACTAATATTATTTTAAGGCGCTAATAACTCCATTAGAGTAAGGAATACCTCTAACTTAACTACTATTAGCTCTATTATTACTTATACTTAAAAAGTAGTGCTATTATATTATTATTAAGATAAAGAATAATAGTTTAAAGTGTTATTATAAGCTACCTATACCTATTTAGGCATTTTATAGTGTTTCTTTAAATATCTAAATAATATATTATTAGAAGCAAATTATTAAGTATAAATTTAGTAATTCTTAACTATTACCTAATATAAGCCTATAAATTATACTATATCTATTTAAGTACTATTATATAAAACGCTGCCCTAATTCTTACTATAGTTTTATTACTATTTTGCTTTTAAGTAAAACTATAGACTTATATCTAAATCTACCTATATATCCTTACTTAGCTATATATTAGCAATTTAAGCTAATTAAATATTATTCTTAAATTATAATTACTAAGGCTACTATTTTTATTATACTACTTTTATAGGATTTTTAATAATATATACTTACTATAGCTAAGTAACTATTACTATTAATATTTTAATAGCACTAAATAGTATAAACTTATTTATATATAGAGTCTACTACTATATAAATTATAAATATAGTTTTACTTACTAAAGTTAAACCTATTTATAACTACTTCTACTAGTGTAATTCTAATATATAAAAGTACTTATAGTATTATTTATATATAGCTATTATTAATTTTAGTATATAAAAATGCTTATAGTATTATTTATACCTATATACTACTACTATTTATATAAATTATATATCTATTACTTACTATATCTAAATATATTATAGTAACCTATTATAAACTAACTATATTATAACTATAATTATAATTCTTATAACTATATACCTTATATTATATTATAATACTATTAGTTAACTACTTACTTATATTACTCCTTTACTATTACTAAAATAATTAATTCTTAGTCTTTAATTTAGACTAAATATATATTAATAGTTATATTAAATATAAAAGGAGGAATAATAAACTAAATATATAGGTTAAATACTTAATATACTATCTTTAATTAAGTAACTTTATTCTAAAAGTATATTTTAGTATCTCTTAATATATTATAAATAAAGTTAATTAAATTCTCTTTAATATAATACTTTTATAATATATACTAAGCTATTTTAATATAAAAAAGTATAGCCTCTTAAGGTTCTTTAAATCTTTTTATTAGCTATATATAAACTATCTTAAGCATAGCTTTATAAAGCAACTAATATTAAGAATCTATTAGTAGTTAACTATACTAATTTAAAGCCTATTTTTAAAGATATAAAATTTAGACTTTTTTAATAGCTTTTTTAAATTAAGCTTTTACTATATTTTATAAATGCTATATAAATATTAGTATATATTTATAAATTATTATAATAGACTTAGCCTCTATAACTATACCTTATCCCTTAGTATCTTCTATATTAGGATTAAAAAATCTAATATTTAAAGCTTTTAAAGGAGCCTATATAATAAATATTAGTGTTAGTAAGTAAGAGGTTAATTTAGGTATAACTCTTTATTAGTTTAATATATATATAATAGTTTCTTAGGTCTGCCTTTATATATATATTATATCTATTATAACCTATAGAATATATAATATATTTAGCTAAAGTATTAGTTACTATTAGCAATCTTCTAAGGTATTTATATTATTTATACTATTACTAAGTTACTAACTTATTTAAAAAGAGTATATAAATAAAGATTATAGTAATTATAGTAAATATTATAAAACTAAAGATATTAGTAATTTTAGTAATTTAAGGAATATAATTAATAATAATAATAGAAATAATAAGGAGTTACTAACTTTTAAAGCTAAACTTAGTTCCTTACTCCTTTTTAACTTTAGTTCTACTTTTATTAAGTATAAAAGTAATACTTATAAAAGTAATACTTATAGAAATAATACTTATAGTTTTATTATTTTTACTATAAGTAATTCTAAAAACTAATTTAATAATACCTTTAATAGATTTTATAGATTTATTAAGGTATTAGCTTAAGTTTATATATAAGGAAAAAGCTACCTATTAACTAAAAGTGTTTATTATATAATAATATACTAAATATTATTAATATTATTATTATCTTTTTTAATTAAAGCAATTTACTATAATTAAGTCTTTAATAGTAAGGCCTTAAGTATAGTTAATTTTAGTATAATATAGTTTAGCTTAAAATCCTATATTAAATTCTTTTAATTTATTAAGGCTCTTTAAAAAGCTTATTACTATTTTAGTTATTTAACTAAGAAATCCTATTAATTAGCTCTATATAAATAAGGTTTATAGTTAAAGGTAATATAATAAATAAACTATTACTATTTCTTTATAGTTTACTATAGTTTAGTTACTTATAAAAATTAGTATAATTATTATGCTACTAAAATTTAACTTTTTATTAGTATTTATAAAGATATTAATTAATAAATAAAGAAAGGTAATTACTTAATATTAAGGAAATAAAATTTTAATAGAGATAAGTATATTTTAGTTTTAGTTTTTTAGTTATTATATAAGTAATATATAATTACTACTAATTATTAGGATAATAGGAGAGGAAGAAGATAACCCATTCACTATCTAGTGTAGGGAATCCCCCTACATATATAGTGGTCACGTGTGTGACAAATCCCGAACATTTTGCCATGTAATCTTGGTGTAAAAGGTTTCGGAATACCTACGACCCACTGTACATGTACAAGCCAGCTTGAGGCTGCGATTTAGCAGCTGGACCTCTGGAGCGTCGGCTGGCCGGGGGTCTCTTGCGGGGGAGACTCCGCTGTAATCGGCTCAGTGCTGCCAGCATCCAGCAGTGAGCACTAAACCCCGGCCAGAAACCGCAGACAGCAGTCCGGACAGATTGCAGGCCATTCTCTTTGTGCGGACGACCCGTGATCACACCCGCCACCATCCACGGCTCGCGACATGGTCAAACCCTCCTCTGCCTCCCCGAGACACCTAGCTTTTACTCGAGCACATTTTCACCTTGTCTGGGCAGCTTCCTTCCACCGGCGTTGGAATTAGAAACGTGGCCCTGATCCGCTCCCTTTTGAAGTACTTCCCACGAAGTCCTTCCCAGGCATCAAAGAAAAAAGCAGATTTTTTTATATGTGTACGCAGTGCCACCGCAATTTTGGCAGTGGCTTGACATGGCATCCCTCCCATGCGTAGCACCATGTCTCTCTACAACAGTCTCGCCTTCTATGCAACTTGCGATGAGGCAGCGCCATCCGTTATGATCTTCGTGATGGATGACTTGTGGTGCTTCAAAGGATCGTGGGCGCTTTTTCGTAGCCAAGTAACGTATGTTCCTCGGTCTTCTTGGGGCTGACAGTCCGGCGTCTCGAAGGACAACGTGTTGGACTTGGGCAACCGTGAATCAAGCACGAATGGTGCAGGGTGAGAAGAATTCAAGGTGGTACGAGTTTCGGGATTGCTTGCTTGCGACCCACTGTTACCAGACCAGACACATCATGTTGGGTTGCGGCGGGGCTTCGCACACTGCTGAGGCCAACCATGAGCTAGCACGCTGTCTGCTGTCCGCTGCAGGCGCCAAGCCTCAGTGCTTCCATGCCCAGTTGCACGTGCCGTTGCATGCAGGCAGTACATACGGTGCCTGTAGGTAAGTAGCTGGGAAGGTCCAGTCAGACAGACCATTGAGACCAGGGACCAGAGACCAGAGACCAGAGACCAGAATCCAGAATCCAGAAACCGAAGAAGCCCCATTCGTGCTGGGCTGGCTTCATACTTCATACTCGTCAGTCTCGACAAGACGAAGACAACCACAACCACACTCTGACGTCGGATTGATACTTCGAGCCATCGCCTTCTACGGTGGTAGCCTCTCGCCATTGGCCCATGCACCTCTTCTGCCGCCGCCTGCGTTGCTCCGACCATGCACGGCTGCCCTGTCGACTTGTCCAACTCTCCTTCATGATATCATTTGACGCGCGCTCTTGATGGACCGCGCAAATGGGGGCGGGCCAGGCAGCGCCGCCGCTGCCGCCGCTGCCTTGAGGGCAGAACGGTTCGAAGACGAGAAGCGTCGTATAATTGACAGTTGCTTCAGCAAGCAAGACACGGATGGGTCGCGTAAGTTGACATGGAAACCCTGCGTGCCGCCTCCAACAGTATACGCCATGGCTAGAGAGGACCTCGGAGCAACAGAGTCGTTGTGGGCCGCAAACTTCCAATGACGGGAACCACTTGCTGATCTCTTGGCTGTATAGTCCTGGAAACCTACATCACACACATCCGCATCATCGAATACTCCTCACATCCGTCGAGCCCTCCGCCGCCGCAAGCTCGAAGTCCAGAGGTTGAAAAACCACGAGTCATCATCGTTGCCGTGCGAAAGTCTGGCCGCGTGCGCGTGCACAAGTCCAAACAGAACAACAATGGAACCTTTTCCATCGGCAAGACCTGGAACCTCGATGACCTCAGTCAAATCGAGTCATTCACAGGACCGCAAGTCAGCGCAAACCACCGTGAGTGGGGTGGCGATACTGGCTTCCTGGTGACCCTTGGCAAGCCGTACTTCTGGCAGGCCCAGACCGATAAGGAGAAAAAGTTCTTCATTGCCAGCTTGATCAAAATCTATGGCAAGTACACAGGTGGCAAAGTCCCCGAGCTGGGAGGCTTTGATCAGAGAGAGTTAGATCAGGTGCTAGGTGCGGGCAGACGACCTGGACCTGGACCTGGACCTGGACCTGGACCTGGACCTGCAGCTCCTCCTTCATCAAGACCTTCGCCTCTCGAGCATATGAACAGCCAACATGGTGTTGTTTCTGCCAGTCCAGTGGCCAGTTTCCCTTTCGCCCCGCCTGTCCCTCATATCCCGCCCGCCCCTCTGATTCCACCGTCTTCTTCAAGATCAGGTACTCCAGATCCCGGGCGCTTTCAAAAAAGCCCGGCTGGCATACGGCCCCCCTTAAACGGCAAAGACTCGCCCTCGGCTAGCTTCGATTCGAGCATCTCAAGAGATCGCATGGGTCCTAGGTGGACAAATCAACCAAATAAGAGCCAAGACTCTGTGACCCATTCGTTTGCTACAGCCACAACTACGAGAACAGACGATACCTCAAGCCAGCCCCCTCGTTCGCGAAATGGCATGAATGGGCCAGGAGCTTTGGGCCGTTTTGGCGATGCTCGAGAGCCCCAGGAAGCGTCTCACGAACATGTGCCTGCTCTGCCTGACCAAGGATCCCTGCCGGTCGAGGAAAAACCACCTCCAGAGAGACGCCGACCTCCAATGGATCCTTCACGACCCCAGGATCGCGATCTTGTCCCTCCTCCTCTGAATAGTCCCACGGCACGTCGAGAACCTGTTGTCCCACCGCCTCGAAGTCATGAACGAATATCAGCAGCAAAGGATACCAGTCAGACAACGCCTCTGGTCGTGGGAATTCAAGATAGCAGTTCAGTTCCTGAGATTCCTGTTTTGGATAAGTCCACTTTCGTCAGCGTCAAAGCAGAGCCCGTCTCGCAGCCAACAAACAACTCTAGTACTTCTTCGCCCCTCAAGAATACAAGTGATGCTGCTCCTTCCATAGAACCTCCACCAGAACTTGAGGAAGAGACACGCCCAGGACTGGGTCCGATGATCCGGTCCAAGAAGTCCAAGGGAGACATTGCCGGCACTCTTTGGAAAGCAGCGTCGGCGGCATCGGCTTTCCGTCCACGGCCGGGCGGCGCTGGTGAACGTTTACGCCAGCCCAATACGACCAAGACTGAGGGGCCTGATGGAATAACGGGCGTTGTTCCCGCACCACCTCGACCTCTTACTCCTGAAATACCAAAACCGGTGTCCACCTCCGTTGAACCAGCAGACCAGGAGCCAACGCCTGTAACCACCGAGCCCACGGCCGCAGAGGCCATCCCGAAAGTTATGCTCACCATTCCAGATTCTGCGCAAGCCACTGTCGTTGAGCCTGCGAAGGAAGACATGCCCAAAGAGGTTTCACGGCGGTCAGTTGTTTCCGGCAACGATGCCAAGTGTCTGCAAAGCCTGGGCGTAGATCCGAAGCTGCTAGACGAAAGGAGCGAGGAACTTGGAAAATGGCTGGACTTTTTCGGATGGGTGCCTGGCTTAGAGATGCGTTCTCATTCCACAGAAGAGATGAAGGTCGATATTGAGCGGGAGATTAGTAGGGCGCAAGCCGGTGGTTGGCTGGCGCGGTTCCAAGAAGAAGATGAGCGAGTGTCTGCTATTAAGTGCGGCATTGACTTGGCCATGGCAGAGTGTGAGGAGCTTGACAATCTGTTGACTCTTTATTCTGTTGAACTATCCGTAAGCGACCCAGCCTCTCGTCAGCTCCATGGCGAACCATTAACTGACTAGTGCGCAGACTCTCTCAGATGACATTGCATACATCGAGGCTCAAGGTCAAGGTCTTCAGGTGCAGACGGCCAACCAGAAGCTTCTGAAGAAGGAACTGGAGTCATTACTAGAGACATGCGCCATCACACCTGCCGACCTTGAAGCTCTTCGTTCGGCTCCCTTGGGAGACACCCGCGGTCTGCAGGAAGTTGAGGCCGCTCTGGTTACACTATTCAAGGCTATGATCAAAATCGATCCGGCACTGGGTGGTGCTGAGCCTGTATCTGGTAGCAAACCGGGCCATGGCCACACTCCGGGCTTTAACACGGACTATGGAAACATGCGTATTGTACAGGAGAAGAAGGAGATGTACCTGCAAGAAAGCGCTCATTTTATGAGAAGGCTAATTGACTTCATGGCACGCCAGTTTGACGAGTCTTTTGCTGGTTCGAAGAGGTCCCTCGAGGCAGCCCTGTCGAAGAAAGCGGACGCCTCTCATTACGATGCTGGCCGAGAGGTTCTTTGGAGGTATAGTCCACTGATGCTATACGCGCGCGATGTCGATCTGGAGAATTGGAATCGTTTGATCCAGATCTACCAGGACAAGAGCCATCCATTGTACAAGAGTCAGTTCCAAAACGTCATCAACATCTGGCGCAAGAGTGCTCGAAAGATGACCGGAGAAGAGACCGAGCTGCTCTTCTCGTTCAAGGGCGAGAAGCAGCAAGAAGGCGTGGCTAACGCCGCTCGAAAAATGACAATGATGCGAAGTCATACCCTGGCGAGAGCGCTACGATCACCTTTGACGGACAATACTCGGGGGACGAACGCGGACAAGTCGAGTCCTGACAGTGGAAGCTTTCCTTACGAAGTCTTTGCTGGCGTATTGGAGGATCTTTTGCCACTGGTAGAGATGGAGCAGAATTTCATCATTGACTTTTTCCATGCAACCACCTTGGAGCAAAGCGACTTTGCTGATGCAGTGGCTACAGCCGCGCCTCGGGACCGTCGTGGAGGAGACCTGAAGCGCCATCGCCTCATGGAGCCGGATCGAGACTTGGCCCGACGGGTGACCCGATCCATGGAGGTGATTTTTGCCTTTCTTCAGTCAGACTTGCAAGTGCTCACGGAATGGGTCATTGGGCAGGATCCTTTGTAAGTGTCGACGTCACCCCTCTTCTACTTGCTCTGTTCCTCGGTTCCTCTGATGCTCTGTCTGCCATGACTAACAAACCCTGCAGACAAGGCGTTGGCATTTTGGCAGTCTTGGAGAAGCAGCTGTCCGAGATCAGCCAATCCAACCAAGATTACTTGAACACGATCCTGCAAAAGTTACATGGCCTGTTGGAAGGTCGCTTTACCAAGTTTGTGGAAGAGCAGATCAAGGCCATTGAAGAAACCAAGGTCAAGATCAACAAGCGAAAGGGAGTTATTTCCTTCTTCCGTGTCTTCCCTGCGTTTATGACGGCGATTGAGAACATGGTCAATGGTCTTGATCCAAATCTGGCACTACGGCGAATGATTGATCGCGAGTACGACCGTATTTTGAAGTGTATGTTCGACTCGCTGATGATTATCGCCCGAGAACTTCCTGCCGCTGGGGTGGGAAGCGGAACTGCGGATCTTGAGGACAAAGAAGCTCTCAACTTCCATATTCTCCTCATCGAGAACATGCATCATTTTCTTGAGGATACAGACACACGCGGCCTGGAAGTGGTTGAGGAGTGGAAGGACCAGGCCAATACAGAGTACCACGAGCACATGGGCATGTACCTGAATGCCGTCATGCGTCGACCTCTAGGGAAGCTCCTAGACTATCTGGAAAATATCGAGGCTCAAATACAGACTGGCAAATCCCCCAATGCCATTTCACGCCAGCCTTCCAACGATCGAAGCATTTTCAACAAGGTGCTTAGCAACTACGACGCGAAGGAAGTTCGCAAAGGCATCGAGGCTCTGCGCAAGCGCGTGGAGAAGCACTTTGGCGATGCCGATGATCCTGCCCTGAGCCGTACTCTAGTAGCCAAGGTCACAGCCGATTGTGAGAAGTTCTATCTTGATGTGGAAGGCAGAATAGGGAAAGTCGCCACAGATGTGTATAGCGGCGACATCGCATTTGAATGGCCCAGAGCGGACGTGCAAATGGCATTCCGACAAGGGTAACTAAGTTGGTGGTCACTGGTGACAGAGGCATAATTGCGCGAAATACGAGAAATGCCATGGCCAAACACATGAATTAATAGTCCTGGTCTTTCAGGACGAGGGCGAGAAGGGAGCCCTGCTTGTTTTTGATTTCCTGATTCTTGCTTGGGAGCTTGGCATTACGACGCAACATAAAGAAAAGAAGCAGCGAGGTTCACGATGGTGAGGTGTATGGAAAGCGTAAACAATGTCGGATTGTCTACGGTTGCGTGTGTACTATTCATGAAAGAACGAGGTGCTCGAGGCAATGGAAAACATATTGCATGAGATGAGCTTCTTTGCGAAGGGGCAGGAGAATAGTGAAAGACGCGGAACAGAGTCAATGATACGTTGAAGAAACAACGTCCCAGGGGTGTTCAAGGCTTCCGGAAGTTGACGGAAGGATAAGATTTGCAGGGTTAGGGTTTGCATCTTGACATTGGGCTGAACGCGACTGGGTCTCCACTGTACACGTGATGGACATATTGGTACACATTCTTTTCACTGTCACTCCACGTACCGCCTCGTACCGCCTCGTACCGCCACGCAACACCACGCCACCACTTAACGCGTCTCAGCGTCTCACGCGACGATTGTCCCATCGTCGATTTGTGCGAAATCGATGACCTTCGGACGGCGCTCGCGCGGAGCATTGCGAACAGCAGTACTATACTTTCAGCGTGCGACGACAAAAGCTGATTAGATATCCACCGGTCTTCCGGCTACGAGATCCCATTGGGCAGAAGGCAACCCCCAAGCCTACCATGGCGCCTGAAACGCGTTCTCGAGGCGTCCCTCCGCCGAGCCGTGTTTACCACGCGTCACCAACCCTCCAGCAAGTTCAGTTCCCCTCGCGGAAGAAGAAGATCCGCCGACATACAGACTCGGAACGCAAAGGCAAGAGCTTGAAGCAACAGACGCTGACGCAGATCGACTTTGTGTCCAGCTACGACGGGGATGATGACAACGTCGTTGCGTCGAGCGAAGACGACAACGACGCTGGGCAAAACGGCCATTCTTCGTCCGAGGAAGAGGATGATGAGGTTCCCATTCCGAGGAGACGGGTGCGCGTGGGAGAATTGGCCCAGGCAGCTTCAAAGCGACGAAGACGAACCATGGGTGATGAGGATGCTGGGAAGGAGAAGAATAGAAGGATAGACGGGGGGTCTCGGCGAAGAAAGACTCTCGGCGATCATCGGCCTTCGGCAAACTACCATACACAGACGCTGACGCAGTTTCTGGGCCATCAGACGTCCTTCGTGGCAGATTCAGAGGAGGAGGAGCTCTGTGGGTTAGGAGCCGGTGACGAGGAGCAAGACGATGGATTTTTGTCCTGGCTCGAGGGTGCTGGGCCTGGAAGCCCCAGCGCTGGAAGAGGGAGACGCGGGCTGTCATCCCCTAGAGTCGGCACGTCTACGAGAAGTGCTGCGGTTGGAGAGAACATGTCAAGGGAGACTTCCGTCATTCCGCAGACCCCGTTGAAGAAGCAGATCAGCGCGGTTCGATTCGACATTGGCTCCGGAGGCTTGCCGTCGCCAAGTGAACGAATGATGGGTCGCTACGGGGCGCCTGATGTGCAAGACTCGCCGTTGAAGAATCGTTCATCGCCGACAAGCCCGCCTCGCCGGAGAGAAACCAATGCTGGCGGCGTGGCAACGCCTGCTGGGGGGAAGCGACGGCCGTCCTTGGTGATACGTGATTCGTATACGACCGAAGAAGAATGGTGCAACACACCAAGTAAGAGCCAGAGTCGTCACGTCCGCAGCACGCCAAAGGGCAAGGGCACGTGCCGGCCGACTCATATTCTGTGCACGCCTTCCAAGGTGAGGACCTCTCAGAAAGACAGTCCTCTGGCAAGGGCAAGAAGGCCGAAACAGAGCAAGACTCGGTCGCCGCAGAAGATGACGCGTGCGGGGCTGTACGAAATACCCGACTCGGACGAAGATGAGGACGCCCATGGCATGGGCGATGCTGAAGACGAAGAGGAACATGTCGGAACCTTTGACGCGAAGTACGCGGCAGGCGTTGAGACCCAGGCTGTCATGAGCGAGATTGCCTCATCGCACGAGCAACGCGAGGCTGCCCAAGAGCGTGAGCCCTGCTCGCCCCTGCCATTGCCGCTGCCGCTGCCGCTGCCTCGGAGCCAGAGCGCAAAGCAGCATCATCAACAAGTGCTGCCTCGCACACAGACGCAGGCCACGTCACAGTCAACGACGACACGGGACGGCGGCGACGACAGGCCGACGAGTCCTGCCATGGCGCCCGTTCCCGTGCCCGTTCCCGTTCCCATGCCCACGCCTACGCCCGTCGCCAGCAAGCCCATCCGCAGACCGCTTCACCACCCTTTCCACTGCGCCCAGCCGAGCCAGCCATGGGAATCGCAACGGGTCCCCGTGTCGGAACTGCAATCCCTCCCGGCGCCCTCGGCCCGGTCCGATATTCTTCTGCCCATCTCGTCGGGCTCTCTGCATTCTCTCATCACCGGACACACGCTTGCCGTCACCACTTTGTTCCGGATCCCCCCGCAAGTCGTCCGCTTCTGGCTGTTGGAGAAGCACCTTCTTCGATACATGGCGACGGTCGGACCCGGCGAGGAACAACAAAGACGGGAAGCCTCTCCGCAGGCATGCCCATCCCAGCCAGCTTGGCAGTTCCACGCCACGCAGGTATACGAACTCAACAACCCGGTCCAGGAGCAGGACATGCTCGAAGAAGGCTGGGTCGAAGCATCAGCCCGCCGCTACTCCTACCTCCCGCCCGCGGTGGTGGGACAGCTGCTGTGGAATCTCCGACACGCGCTTTTTGGAGCGGCCTCGGAAGACGCCGTGTCCGCACCGAGTTCTCACGTCCAGCAAGTCACGCCGACGCACGACGGCGAGCACAAGAGCGGCAGCCCCGGGACAGAACGAACTCGCCGCCGGGCCGCCTCTCCTCCTCCCAGCAGCATGACCGTCTCGCAAGAGGTCACGGCCCAAATCCACAGCGACATGGCCTGCTCCGCTTCCACCCCGCCGCCCGCCCCGGACGACCCGATTCCCTCCACGCCCGGCCGTGGTCAAACCCGCCGACCTGGCGGCCGTCCGAAACAACAACAACAACAACAACAACAACAACAGCCAGAAGAAGACGACCAGGCCCCCGAACCAGAGCCACCCCCCCCACGACTCGCCCATCACGTCCACCCCTCCCAAGCCACCACCCTCTCCCAGGCATCCACGCCCGACAAACCACCCCCTCAACACCACATGTCCAAAACACCACCACCACCCCCCCCCCTCCCCGCCTCCGACCCCAGCATCCACTTCCTCGACCACTCCAACCCCCTCAGCTCCCTCCCCATCCCCTCCTCCCAGTCCTCCACCTCCCAGCTCCTCACCAAAAGCCAGCTCCTCCCCGACTCGCTCCTCAGAGACCATCCCCCCCCGCAACCCGAAATATGGGACTCGGACGACGATCTCTCCCCGTAAAAGGAGAAAGCGCCCCCGCACGAAAAGGCCCTGGGCACCTTGCAAAGTCCACTCGACGCACGGGACGGGATCGGATCCCAACACGTCCATGCGCCGGCTGCTGGGAAGGAAATACAAACGGACACTGGGAGTACAATGACTCGGGGTGCGGATTTTCCTCAAGTCGTCTCGCCTAGGTGCTCTGGCGGCGCCATGACGAGGATGGATGAGCGTCCAAAGGAAGAGAATATACCCAATAATAGAATAAAAAATAGAACAAAAATAGAATAAAAATCAATGTAGAAACGTGCAACCCACCCTGCAAAATTACGAGTGATTCCGCCTTTACGCGTACGGTCCAAAATCAGCTTAGTGGGTGGGACAGCTTCCAGACTTGCCTAGGTATTTCATCCTTCACAAACGACCTCCTTATTTTCATGCAAAGTGCCGCTCGTAGTTGATACTATATCGTCCAATACTGAAGCACACAAACAAATTCTAAACCTTTCACCTTGATGCCCGTTTTGTCCCGTCTTCGCTCTTGCTTCGCTTCCTGCTTCGCTTATTACCGTGCCCATCATTTCAATTGCAACCAGCGTTACTTGGCTTGGCATTGCTGCCGCCAGAAACCCTTCCTCCAATGCCATGGATGAGAGCAGCAGTCTGGCCCGTCTATCCATTGAATTTTTTTTTGTCCCTGTGATGGTGTTTTTTTTTTCTTTTTCCTTTTTTTTTAAAAAAAAAATGTTTTTTTTTTTCGGCTCAGTTCTTCGCTTGCCCGAGGCTTATCGTAATTCTGCCTCTATCAATTCATTCGGCCGAGAAAAGACAAAACATGTGGAATCCACGATACGTCAAAGTGCTGACAATTTTGCGTTGTTTCGTAATCGTGTTGTAGGAGCTGTGGGTGGTGACAAATTGCACAGCTTGATTCTCCATGGTGACTCCGGCTTGGTTATGACAGATGAAAAGCTCCCTGACCCTCCTTCATTGCTTTGAAGAGCTGTTTCTTCATCGTCTCAATCGAGGTATAATCAGGCAATTTCAAGTAATTGACGCACGTCATCACACTAGGCAGATAGTCATCCGATGTGAAGGGATGCTCACTTGGTTTACAAACAACTGTGAACATCGGCGTCAAGCTTCTGAAACCTGTTCATTTAATCAGCAAGGCCTTCCATGTGCATTGCCTGTTTTCTCTGATTCGGGTATGCTTACCTCCAATTGGGAGCTTGGGACTACCAGTCGTGAATTGCAAGAAGTCGCGACGGTTTGCTATCGAAAACTGGCTCATGGTTTGCAGCAAATTCTTGACACTACGACTGTCCATGTTAAAGCCATGGTCTGCTTTGATCGAGTCGGTGAGGGCTGGAAAAGCAGGAAAGGTCAGTAGCTGCATGGTGACTCGAACAGAAAAAGAAAAAGAAAAAAAGATAGAGAGGAGGGGGATGGATTGCTGACGACTTACTCTCCAAAGACCAGTCTTCGTCCACTCTTCCAAATAGACTCACGAGTTCATCGGGAGTGAAGGCGCTGAGTGCCGAGTATGGAAACACCTGTGAAAATCCAGCTCGAAAGGCGTCCACTTGTCGACGTACACCGGAGCCCAGCGTCATGTCGATGACTTTTTCAAGATAAGTGTCCACATTCTCAATATTGACCCGCTTATGCGAACCATTTTCCTCCAGCTCGATGTGCGGATAACCTGGCAGTGTAAAATCGAGGCACAAATCCTCAAGACGAACATTGTCAATGACAATTGCCTCGGTGTCTCTTACTTTTTGTGCCGCAGTACGATTCGGATCTTGGTCGATTTCCTTCTTTGCTAATGCGAACTCCTTGATCGTCTTCAGAGACCGCGCGAGGCCAGGGTCGACTATCTTGACGGCTCCAAGTGAGGGTTTGATGCCAGTGCTGGGTGCGTCGCCAATGCGGAAGAAGATGGGGTTGAAGTGAATATCAATGATGCGGGAGTCAATCATGGATCGCGCGACAAACTTGCCCAGCATTTTGAAAAGGTGAAGAATGCGCTCGCCGTTCGCTGCAGAAAGCTCTTTTTGGTTGAGAGGGCGCGGAAACAGACCATGTTGGCCACTGACAAACTCAGCATGCCCTACTGAATCCATTTCGCGCCACAGCTTCAGCTTCTTCTTGGAAAATTCTTTAGAGACAGTAGAGTAGAACTCAAGAGTCGGTCCCAAGCCCGTGCCCACTTCCTCAAAATACTCCACTTCGAGAATACTCTGGGACGCTCCGTACAAGTCCATTACTTTCAGGGCTGACTCGAGAATCTTTTGGCGCGAGATCCTGACTTTTTGCCGTTGCAGACGGCCCAGGAACGGCCGATCATTATTGTTCCGTTCCCGCCGGGTGTCTTCAGCTTGGGCATTCTGCCATCTCGCCATCGATCGAGCATATCCAAACGATGTTGACTGGAGGAATAAGTGTCTCGTTTCGAATGGGAACAAGAATGGGTAGAGTCTCGCCAGGTCTTCGGACCAGCCGGGGAGGCAGCTGCTCGCAACGATCAAGGGCTCCTCGAGCTGCCGGTTCAGCTTCGCGGTCAGCTTCGTATTGACGAATTGCGACAGAGGCTCAATGTTAAGACTAATGGAATGATTCCTGTTCTCAGCCAACACGTCTTCTACGTTTGCGTTTAATTCGTGAAGAATATTGAGCAGACGCAAAATAGATGCTGTGGTCGGATTCTTGGCTAAAGACGCGGGAATGCCATTGACTGTTTCACCATCACTTTCTGAATTGGTTCCAAACGAAAAAGGTTCCGAGGAGGGGGGGCCAGGAACCCGACGAAACTTGATAGAATGAGTAGTCGACCAGATGCTGCGGCTCACAAGCTCGTCAGAACCGGAAGCCGACGTGTGCACAGCGCGATAAATAGTCGTCTCGTTTGGAATCACTTTGCTGTCGAGGCTGAATTCAATATGCCAATCTTGTGGAACGGACTGCAGGGCTGAAGAGTAAGACATGCCGGGCCTCGACGCTGACGAGGCTGACGGCGTCGGCGTGCCCTGCCCAGACGGCGGGGGAGGAGGCGGTGGAGGCGGTAGCGGCAATCCGGCCAAGGGACCAGCAGAGCTGCCAGCACCACGCAAGTTAGAGAAAGCAGACCCAGAGGGAGTAGGGACCCGTGTTCCGTCGTCCTTTCTAGCTGTGATCTTTCCACCTGTAGCCACTTCCACGTTGACGGCAGATGGATCAGGCCGCGCGCCGAGGTTGGGTCCAGCATCAATATCTTCATCTAGCTCACCAACAATGGCTTCCAACGCGCCCGTGTCTTCCATGTCGTCGTCGGCGTCGTCGTCGTCTGACATTTGCTTCTCGTCTGCGCACTCGAGCGTGTTTGGGGGATGTTCCTCTTCGGAAGGCGGTGGTCTTGTTGGAGACGCTTCCTCCGCGGATGCTGCCTGGCGCCTCGATGACCGCCGCAGAACGCTTTTGTCTTGAGACGGTCCAGCAGACTGATCTTGAGGAGTGGCTGAAATGTTGGGCTGCGGCGTAGACCGGCTCTTACTTCTCCGCGTGAAACGGGAGGACGAAGGACTTGCATTCGCACCGGGAGGGGGAGGGGGAGGCGGAGGAATAGATCCAAATGGCGATCTGTCGGCGATTCGACCATTAGCCGTCCCTGCAGCACTAGCAAACTGCAAGCCACTCATGCCGGCGACGGCGGCAAGGGCTCTGGAAAGTCCGTCTCGGCGACCAATTGGTGGCCTTTCTGCTAGACTAATGCGAGGTCGCAGGTAATCGTCCAAGGATTTGAACGTGGCAATGGCATGGATAGACACCATAATATTTCTGTAGGGACGAGGAATGTTGGATTCATCATCCGCCACAAGCCGGAGTCGAATTTGTTTCCCGAGCATAGACGCGGGGCTACTTCGATTGCCATCAAAGCTATTGTTATGTACTGTGAGCACCTCAAAATGCTCAGACCTACTGAGCAGATCTTGCATCTTGTGTACCAAAACGCTGAAAGGAGTGGCAGGGGAGTCGGCTGTTGCCGTCTTTGGTTTCGACTTGAGCGAGTAGCCCATGAAGACTTCGAGAAAGGTAGATTGGGCAGACCGTGCCAGTTGCTCGTCGGGATTGCTGAATATGTCAAGCAGGGTTTGCACCAGTCCAGATGCCAACAGCTCCGCGCTGGTAACACTTTCCAGCATGTCGGCATCAAAATAAGAGGCCAGCTTGGAGAGCAATTCTTTGTCTTTCTTGGCCCCGCCCAGAGACGCTGCCGCACGTTTCAGATAATGCTCCTCGAGTTCGGTGGCAAGATTAGACAAATCATTCAATATGAGACTGGCCTTGGCTTTCATGGATGTAGCGTGATCGCCTTGCTCATGGGTTTCGAGGAACTTTCTTGCCACCTCCCGAATGCGAGACCTCATGGACTTCGTATCGGAGGAGATGTATCGGTGAGGTGGCATGTCCACAGACATGGTAGAGCCACGGGAGCTGGCGGGGGACATATCGCCGTCTGGGGCGTGGTCTTGGTCATTTTCCTCTCCTTCTTCCCCGTCTTCGTCGTCGTCTCTAGAGGTGGGATTGCCATCACCAATACCCTCTTCTCCAGCATTCCCAATATCATCTTCGTCGTCATCTGCACCAGGAGACGAGACTTGCAACTGGTTGCCGATCTGACCTGTAGTGGTTGTTTTCGTTTTTTTGTTGTCATCGTGACATTTTTTCCTTTCGTGTACTTCGTCGTCTTCTCCCTCCTCATGTTCTCCTCCCTCTTCCCCTCCTCCCCCTTCCTCTTCATCTTCTTCCTCCTCTCCGACGTCTTCCTCGTCGTCTTCTCCGTGGTCCTCGTCGTCTCCTTCCTCGTCTTCGTCACCAGTGTCTTCTTTTTTCACGTCGACAGGGTCTTCGTTGATTGCCAGCTTATTTATCTCGTGAAAGACGCCTTCGCGATAAAGCTGATAGCGGTAAATTGATTCGAGGCGACTGACGAGGAGTTCAGTGGCTTGCAAGCCGAGCATCACGAGAGACGGGTGGTCTTGCTGCGAGAGGATAGACGCCAAAAAGGATGCATAGGGCACAGGAACTAGGGCCTCGGTGAGGATCGCCTCGTCCAGGTTAGATAGCATCTTGAGCTGCGCCATGAGCACCTTTTGCCTCACACTCAAGTTGACGGTGCTTGAAAAGGCGTCGGTCAAAGTTGGAAATATGATCAAAGCGAAGCGGCGAACTTCGGGCTTGCAACCTTCCAAAAGCTCGAGTCGCTTGTCATTAGAGTTGCGCCGACTGCCTGCTCCCACAGAAGAAGGAATTGCTGGTTCATTCGTGAGCTGCACCTCGACAAAATCGCCATATGCTGGGTCAGCGTTTCGTGGCAAGCTTGGAAGCAACTCGCAAATAACATTTAGAGTCTCCACGATTTGATCTCTTGGTCGATGGATCAGGGCTTGCATTACCACGACACTGTCTAACTTGGACGCCACGTCTTCCATACCACTAGGAGGGGAGACTCCAGTCAACATCTGGTACAATGTCTCAACAACGTTCAATTTGAAAAGCTCGGCCGAAAGGCGTGGACTTGCTCGTGCAGTGAAAGCCAGGACGCGGAGAAACTGCGTGTGAATACTTGAGCCAATGAGATTTGTGGTTCCAGGAACTAAAAGTCGTAGGACAGCTCGCAATAAATCCACGCTGACCAACTCTTCAAGCTTGGCAGGCTGATACTTGAAGCTCTCGACGATGCCCGAAACACATAATGATGCCTGTTCCACAACCCGTTGATCATTGCTGCTCAGAACATTGAGTAGAATAGGCATCACATCTCTCACGACAGAAAAAGAATCGTCAGGAATATTGCGACAGCAGTTGGCAGCTGTGGTCACGGCGGTCCTTTGTGTGCTGGTTGCAAAAAAGTCCAGGTAAGAGAGACAAGCAGTAAGGCCGCCTTCTCTAACGATGCTAGACGGGTACTCTGCAGATATCTTCTCCAGGGTGCTCAGGGCCTGTTCCGCGAGATCGATGAATGATATTTCGAGAAGTTTTTGACAAAGAACTGGCACGGCATTTCCATACACCACATTGGCGACGCTTGCCGGCAGGGCTTCCATAAGATGAGCCAAACATCTGCATGCCAGAAGCATGACCTCAGGACTTTCTTCCTTGTTCATCAAGGCGACGAGCTCTTTGACGAAGGAGTCCGGAGAAAAGTGGCCGGAGAGGTTGTCCTCATTAGAAACGAGTAGAATTTCGGATAGTTCCTGCAGGGCTATAGCTTGGACTGACAGGTCGTCTTGTCTCAAATTATTCAGGAGCTCGCGGAGTCGGCCTGTCAGACTAGACATCATGCCTGTCAACGCTCGGAGAGTGCTCGAGAGCCCAGCAACCGCACCACCAGCGCTCCCAAAGCCCCCGAACGGGTCGTCGTCGTCGTCGTCGTCGTCGTCTTCGTCATGGTCTTCATCCTGGTCGTTAGGACGGCCGTGGTCATTCTCATGTGTATCTTCATCGTGGACATCACTGTTGTCTTCCGCACGGCCCTCGGCCGATGGTGAAGCTGCTGTCTCTGGCTCATCATTTTCATCTGTTCCCGTCATGGTGACGTCCTGATCAACAGCACTGCTTCCATGCCGTCTCGATCTCCTTGTTGTAGAAGAAGCGGGTATTGCTGCAGGTTTCTTGCTGCGGCTAGACTTTCTGCTTGAGGTGGCAGGTTGGGCAATGAGCTCCCGCGGGTCAGGCGGCGAAGCCTGTGAACTGTAGACATACGATTAGCCGCCGGGAAAAGACTCATGATAAACGTGTTATGGCTATCAGTTTGAAGAAGAATGTTCGACTTCAACAAGGCAGTTAATGGAGGACGCTACACTAAAACATACTCATTACCGTCCATATCAGTGGGAGCAGCCTTGTCCTTGCGGCGACTTTTTGAGAGAATTGGCAGAGTTGGTTCGGTAATCTTCTTTCTCTTGGATCGTCGACTCGAACCACTGGGATGTGGGGTTGTGAGAGTGGAAGATGTTCTATCGTGAGGAGAGGTAGCGGAGGATTTGCGTTTTCGATCGAGCCGCGAGGCCGAGGCAGTTGAAGCTGAAGTTGGCGTTGGCGCTGAAGTTGCACCAAGTGAAGGATGAGCTAGAGAACCAGCAGGCTGGGCTGCCTGGCTCGCAGCTTGGCGTGCCGAGGACCGGGTAATTCTGGAAGACATGAATTAACAGATATTCCAAGACTTCGGGCATCTGAACGCCCCGCGATAAAGAATAATGAAAGGGTGGCAAGAGTATGGAGCATGAGTAGACACAAAAGTCGAACAGGGACCACAGTCAAGTGAGAAAAGGGTGCTGAAGAGTCAGAAGTGTCTCTCGACCGCGAACAATGGTGGATGGTTCGATGCATGAAATGAAGGGCTTCCGGATTGTTCAATAAGAGTTGCGAGGCCGTTGCGAAATGCCCTTGCCCAGGCGTCAAGTGGAGTGGCGCTTGCAGATTTGGCGGCTATCGAGCAATAGGACCTAGCGTTCCGTCGATTATGCTTCTCAGGTAGATACGACCGAAGTCAAACGAACGAGAGGCAGCATAATGCACGACAGAATGAAAGACTCCGGTGCGAAGCGAAGGATATCGCAAGAGTGTGGCAATCAAATGCAAGATGAAAAGAGCTCCGAGGCTGGGGGGCTGGACATGAGCCATCGAGGGATTGCGTTCAGACGTCGCCGCGACCTCAGCCAACCGCCTCCGCACTCATAGGCGAATTATGGAAGGGCACCGAGGCAACAAGTCCTGTTTAAGGGCAATTTGGTGCCAAAGCAGTGTGTTTTCTTTTTTTTTTTTTTCTTTTTTTCTTTTTTCCTTTTTTTTTTTCTAAACTCGGGGGAAAGGCGAATAGGTAGGTGGTAGGCAACTCCAGTGAGGTGTGTCCGGTCGGTAGG
>SRPV01000006.1:0-104758 GCA_018360135.1 Claviceps sorghi | reverse complement strand
AACTTCTAGCACTTAAAATACGCTAAATTCTAGCTTATAGAAGGCAGTAGAATTTTCTTAGATTTTTATCTAATTATCTAACGTTATAGGTAGCAGGCTTAGATTAATAGTCTATATAGTTAGTAGGCAGCTAGTAAGAGGGAATGTCTTCTCCCTTATATACCCTTTAAGCCTATTAAAGGCCTAGCCTTATAAAAAGGGGCTTATAAGCCACTTTTTATTTTCTATAAAATTTATTTATATAGAAAAACAAAAAAATAGACTCACAGCTATATAAATAAGGTGCTAATGTGCTCCCTAAATATTAACTTAGTAAAAATTAGTATGTAACTTTAAAAATCAGAAAAATTAACTAATTATATAAAAAATTCCCCTTATTCTAGCAATAAAAATGCTAGTTACGAAATCTTCTACAACCCCTTAGTTATTACGTAAATTAGCTATAAAGTGTGCCCTAAGGTAGCCTACTGCGTAGCCTTTAGGGTAAGTAGCTTAAATCTTTAAGCTAATTTTTAATTGCTTACTTAGTTGCTATAAAAATTAATTCTAAAGTCTTACTAAGCCTAACGGACTATTAGGTTCCTAATTAGGCGTACGCCAGCTGCTATAAGGCATAATTAGAAGGGAAAAGGCAAGAAAGGTGGGGCGCTTACAGCTATAAGCTATAAGCAGAAGAATTAATTCTACGGGCGCTGTGCGCAGCTTTAGGCCGCTTATAACGCTGGCAACAGCTAAGAAAAGCCCCCTAAGGGTCCCTATAAGGGTCCCTATAAGGCAGAGGCTAAGGGTCACTATAAGGCCTGTTAAGAGGCCTAATAGATAAGGAAGTCCCCTAAAAATAGCTGTTATTTTCAACAATCCCTAACTTAAAAAAGAAAAAAGAGAATAAATATAGAGTAAAAGAAATATAAAATAAGAAAATAATTAATAAAGAAACCTACTACTTAGTAAAATAAAAGGGTTAGCTTAGTAAATATAACTAATAGACTATAAAGAAAGATATATATATACCTTAGCTTATATTAGTATATAAGAAAGAGAAAATAAAAACTAAGCAATATTATAGTAAAATATAAGCAAAAAGTTAATAAACTATTTTTTTCTATATATTAAAAAAAAACAAAAATAAATAACTATAAAAGCTATACTATATTATAGGTATTTTAATAGAGAATAAGTTCTATATATTAGTAGGTGTAGGATTTAAAGTAGTACTATTAGGTATAAATACTACTTAATTAGTATTTAACCTAATTACTATAATAGCACCCTAATATACCTATATAATTATTATAGCCTAAACTATATACCCTACCTTACTAAAGCAAAGGTAAAGGGCTTAGGTTAATTACTAAGCTTTATACTACTCTTAGTAATCCTTCTAAAAAAATATAAGTAAAAGAGTATTTAAAATAAGGTAATATACTTATAAGATTCTATAAAAGAGGGGGAAAATATACTACTTATACCTATTAATAAGCTATAATATAGCTTTTAAAAGCAATCTTAGTAGCTTAAAAATATTAGTAAAAGGCTAAAAAGAAGGGAGTAAAATATATATATATAAACAGTTTTCTTAGTGTTAGTAAGACTATACACTAACCTATAGGCCTAATTTATATAGTTAAAACTATATAAAAGAATAAGGGAAAGCTTACTAAGCGCTTACTAAGTCTATTTTATAAAAAGATAATAGCTTATATTACTATCTTCCTTATTATTATTATTATTATTATCTCTATTACTATTATTTAAAGCTTACTACTTAGTTATAAACACTTTAAGCTAGTTATATATTTATAAAAGGTCCTTTTAATCTCCCTATATTATAATAAGCACCTATTAAAATATAAGCAAAAAGCTATAAAAGAATTAATAATTACTTATACTTAAATAAGTATTATTTTATTTATTATACTATATATAATAGCTAGATACCTAGAGTTATCTATAGATAATTAAAAAGAGATAAAAGGTATAGTTAAGCAGTATTAAAATAGAAGTAAAAGGGGGGCTTTTTATAAAATCCTTATATTATATATATATATAATAGAGATATATATAAGTTTAAAGGTAGATAATATATATTTATTTATTTATTAAAATACCTTAGACAGCTAGTAGCAGCTACTATTTAGTACCTTATCTTACTAATCTGTATAGAAAAAACCCTAGTATAAGGAGGAAAACCTATATACTATATATTTATATATTTACTAAGGCTTATATAGGCTCTAAAACAGTTCTAGCTATAAAAGTAAAGTGTGCTACTTATTAAGCTAAGTATAGTAGTAGTTATTAAAAGATAAAATAAAAAGGTTTAAGTATAAATAGAATTTATATTTAATTAGTAGTAATTCTAAGAAACTAATATAAGCTAATAAAGTCCTAAGGTAGCTTTAGTATAAGTTAGTTTATATTAAGTAGTCTTTTAGGCTTACTTATTTAGCTTATTTTTAATTAATATAAGCTACTAAATAGTAAAGGATAAGTTAAGGGTAGTAGTAATATAAAGGGATTTAGAGTCTTATTAAGGTTAATAAAGTGCTAATATAGTCTTTATTTAGATTAAGGAGTTTAGTTTAAATTAGTAAAGTAGCTAGCTAATAGCTATAAGGTTTAGCAGTAGGATTATATAAAAGTAAGTAGCTAAAAAAATAAATAAAGGCTTTTCTTTTAGATTTTTAACCTTCTTTTTTTTCTCTTTCCTTCTTTAATTATCCCTTTTATCTATAAGTTATCCCTTACTTTACACTACCTTAGTAAGGCTATTATAGTTTTAGTTAATATTTATTAACTTCTTCTCTTAAAATATACCTAAAAAAAGAAATCTTAATAAGCTCTCTTTAAAGCTAATAAGTTTCCTTATTAATTCTATATTAATATAAAACTAATACTACTTAAGGGTGCTGCTTAAGCTTAGCCCTACTATCCTTACTTTATATAATCCTAAGATATTATAAACTATTGCCTTAATTAAAAAAGTAAATTAATTTAAGTTAGAGTTAATATAGTATTTTAGCTAATTTAATCCTAAACCTTATTAAACTCTATTATAAATACACTAAGTAAGGTAAAGATTATTCTTTAGTAAATTATTTCCTTTTTAAAGCTAACTTAAAGCTTAACTATATTTATAGCTAAAAAGGTACTTTTTATATAAAATAAAGGTTAAAAAGGTACTTATAGCTTAAAAAAAGTAGGCAAAAGACAATAAAATAATTAAGAATAATATCCTTACCTTTATAAGTTTAATTTAACCTCTCTTTAGTTTTAAGGTATTAATATTTATATAAATAAAATATAGTAATATATAAAAAGTAGTATAAAATCTAATTAAGTAAGAGAGAATAAGGAAGGATTAAGCTAATAATAGAGGTAGCTTAATTATATATTTTAAAAAGGAGTGCTTAAAGTTCTTAGAGTAGATTATAATAGCTTTAAAAGTAGCTAATAAAGCCTATCTCTTTAAATAACTATTATTATTATTATTATTAAATTACACTAAATAGCTTTAGGAGCTATTTTCTAGTACCTTAGCTTAATTAATTACATAGGAAAAACCCTAGGGTAGGGAGGAAAACCTATATACTACTATATATCTATCTATTATTAGGGCCCTATAGCAGGGCCCTAGCAGTTTTAGTGCGTAAAATATAATACACTACTAGCTAAGTTAGTGGCTATAGTTACTAAAAGGGCTAAGGGAATAATAACACAGTAGGTATATGTAATTTATATATAGTCTAAACGCATATTAAGGATATTTAGGTGTAGTTTAATCTAGAGTTAGTAGGAGTCTATGTTAGTTGCTTATTTAACACTTTTAGAACGTATTATATAGTAGTTCTACGTTAGGTTATATATTATAGGACTTACTTAATTAGGAATATAGTTACTAATCTAAAGTATAGTTACTAATTTAATATAAATAAACTAAGGGTTTAGGCTAGGCTTAGGGTAGGAGTTTGTTAATACTACTATACTTTTATATTTCTATCCTTTAATTTCCTAATTAGAACTAGCTTATTAATAAGTGATTTAAGGGGTTAGGTCTTTTTTTATAAGTAAAGCCCTCTCTCTTAGGTTTAGGGACCTTTCTTTTCTCTTCTTCTTTATAGTAAGAGCTTAAATTAGTAAGTGCTCTTCCCTTTTCCTTTTAGTTTTTAATATAAGCTTAATTTAAATTTTTAGTTTTACTAATAATTTTAAGGAAAGACTATACCTTAATAAACTAATTATAGCTTAATAAGTTATCTTAGGGTTTAGCTTAGTTTTAGTAATAACCCCCCTAAGGCCTTTAGTAGTAATAGCCTTATAATTCTTATATTATATAAATAAAAAATCTAAGAAAAAGTTGCTATAATTAAAAAGGTAAGTTCCCTCTTAAGCCCCCTTTAGGTTTATTATAGCTACTAATTATTTAAGTATTAATAGTTCCTATTTTAAATACTATATAGTAAGGTATAATTATAATAGGGTAAGTTATCTTAGTTTACTTTAGGTTTAATATAGTCCTTAACTAAAGCAGTCCTTACCTATCTATATTTCTTATTAAGTAAAGATATAAGCCCTTCTTAATTTCTAAGTAATATATAATAATAAGGATAAGAATGATTTAAAGTCCTTATTTAATATAAGTTTAGTCTAATTCTATGTTTATCTTTACTTAGCTAATATATTATAATTTAAAATATATTAGGAGGTTTAAGGGACTACTTAGCGCTTAGTTAATACTAAGTTAAGTATAAATTAAACCCTTACTACTACTAAGGTAGTCTTTAAGGGCTTTAAGTAGAATATACTAAGCTATATAAAATATTTAGCTATAGTTATAAAGTAGACTAACACCCTATTAGTAATAGTAGCTATAGTAGCTATAAAGGGGAACTTTATTAGAAATAGTAAAAAGAGGGGGAAGGGGATAGAGAATAAAGGTAGAATAAGTAAAAAAGGAGGGGGTTTAAAGGAAGGGGAGAGGGGGGTATTTTAAAGCTATAATAGAACCTAAAGGCGCCCTTAAGGCTGCCCTTAAGGCACTTAAGGTGTTTTTAGTAGTTATTTTTCTCTTTACTTTATAATTTCTATAAATAAATAAATTAAGTAGCTGTAACTTAGTACTAATATAGCCTCCTTTTACTACCTTTTTATATTTATTTATAATTATTAGTCTCTATATAATAAGTTATATAAGCTCTGTTTTACTTATACCCCCTTTATTTCCTTATTAGTTTTACCTTAAGCTTTATCCTCTTTTATATAGTTAGCCTCCTATCTTTTATAAAGTATAAGGGCTAAGTAGTATTAAAAGAGTTAGCTAATACTAAGTATTTATTAGGTAAAATATCTTACTAACTTAAGTAAGTTAAGGGCTATATAAACATCCCTTTAGTTCTATATTAGTTCTATATTAGTGCTTATTAGTTAAAGGTAGTTGTATTTTAAGCATTATATAATTAAATATTAATAGTCTTTCTCTTTACCTTAGTAGTAGTATATTAATAATTCTACCTTAAAAATATAATAGTTATAAAGAAAATAATTAAAGCTAATCTTTTTTATATATATTTAAATAAAAGCTACTAATTTAAACTTAGTAAAGTAGTAGTAAAGGTAAATAATTTTTACCTTAAAATAAAAGTTAAGGTCCTATTTAGTTATATATTAGTTTTAGTATAAATTATAAGCAAAAGCCTTAGTTCTATTCTTATATTACCTATTTTTTTATTTTTTTTTTAGTTTTTAGCTTAAGCTTAAAGCTTTAAGGTTAAGAGAAGAGTAGTTTAAGAATAGCTTATAGTTTATAACTTATATTTACTTTTAATAAGTTGCTTAATAGTAAAGGTATATTACTACTATAGCATATATAGTGTAAATCCTTATTATTATATTATTTAACTTAATATATTTATAGTATTATTAAACTTAATAGTTAAGGTAAAGGTTAAGGGGTAGTACTATTATTTTAGTCTTAAGTAAGGTTTATAGTATTACCTTATAGGCACCTAATACTACCTTAAGGTACTTAGTTTATTTTATAATAAATACTTTTATAATTTCCTTAGCTATACTACCTTATTTAATAGGGGTATAGTATATACCTATACTATATATAATAAGGCTTTATATAACCTATATATATAAAAGTCTTAATTTCTATAGTAAGCACTCTTATATAAATACTATAAGTATAGTAAGGGCTAGCTATTAGTATATAAGCTTTTTTATAAGTTACTTCTAATATACCTTCTATTATAGCTTATAGTATATTTAAACCCTTAAGAAGTATATAGCTTATATTAGCTAAATTATAGTATTTTTAAGTTAAACCTATATTATATTTAGTTATCTTTTCTTAGTAAAGTAGATAAGTTTGCTTTTTTAAGGGTAGAATTAAAGGCTAAATTTCTAGGACTATTTTTAATAAACCTTTTAAGCAGTCTTAAAGCGTTTCTATATCTCTTTTATTATATATTTATATACTAAAATGTTTATATTATTTAAGAATCTAAGCACTAAAGTAAAGTAAACTATTTTAAGTTTTTTATATAAGGGTATAATATATAATAGAAATAGTATTAAAGATATAGGGAATCCTTATAAAACCTTTATAAGTATAAGTTAGGTAGTAGCTATTTTTCCCTTAAATATTAGATAGGCTTCTTATTTATTAGTAAAGGCCTAGGCTTACTATACTATTTATATAGGTAATTTAATAATAAGTATTATATATATTAGTTATTTATAGTAAACTATATTAAAAGCTATAGAGATATTTAGTTAAAAGAGTAATATAGTTTTACTATAGTGCTATATTATTTTTATAGCCTTTACTAAAATGCTAAAGGCTACTTTAGTAAACTAGTTTACTTTATTATTTATTTAAAGATTAAAGAGGGCGCCTCCCTCCTTAAATATATAAGTAATTTAAGCTACTACTACTACTTTAAGGATTTTGCCTATTATATTTAAGAGAGAAATAGGTTACTATACTCTTATATATTATATCTTTAAGGGTGTTTTCTTAAGCTTATATAAAATAACTATCTTAGCTTTTTAAAATAGTTTTAAGTAGTATTTAGCTTAGTAGTATATATTAAAGAGGGTAGCTAGTATATAAGCTAGCGGTTTACTATATACCTTTAAAAACCCTATTAAGAGCTTATTAAGTTTAAGCGCTTTTTAGTTTAAAAGCTATTTAAGAATATTATAAATCTTATTTATTATAAATTTATCCTTATTAAGAAACGCTATAGAATTAAGGTAGGTGCTAAGGTTATTTAAAAGGTTATTTATTCTTACTATAAATATAAGGAAAAACTAATTAAAAAAAGCTTTAGCTTTGCTTTAGTAAGTGTATTATAATATTTAGGATTTACCTATACCTTAGTATAAAGGTAGAACTTACTAAGTTTTTAGTAAAAGCCTGCTTTTTAATTTAGCTTATTATTTAAGCTTTTAAAGGCTCCCTTTACTTACTATTACCTTTACTACTACCCTTTATTAAAAGCTATATTACTTATTATATATAATATAGTTTTAATACACTACTACCTTAAATATAGCCTCTTAATTTACTAAGGTATATTATTAGTGCTATTATCTTTAAGCTTTATAAGTATTTTAAACTGCCTCTTTTATTTTAAGGTTCTATTATAGTTATATATAAAGACTAATATAGGGCCCTTTTAGTATTATAGTTATAGTAATAATATTAAGTTCTACTATAAGCTATTTTATAAATATATTTATATAGCTTATATATATTAAAAAGAATAAGAAGTTATTAAGGTAAAGCTAGTATATTATCTTAGTAAATATAAAGTCTTTATTTATATAATACTATTTAAATTAGTGTTTTATAGGTAGAAGGTTAGTATCTTTAGTATTAATATAGATTAATTATAGTATATAGTTAGAATTAATAAGGTTACACCCCCTTAGAAACTATAATACTATATTTATAAATACTTATATATAATTAATAGTACTATCCCTTTTACCTTAGGTTCTTTATATTATTTCCCTTTAAGGTATAGTAAGTTTAAGCTACTACTACTTTATAATTATAAGTAGTGTTTTGCTTTTTAATAATATATATTTATAGTAGTTTTATAATAGATAGTATTAGTTAAAGTCCTTAATAAAAACGCTATAAGGCTATATAAGCTTCTTTAAAAGTATATAAAAAGGGGATATTTAGTTTTATTTATAATTAGAGAAGTAGATTAAATATATATTAGTGTTTTATAGTATAATTATATACTAATTAGTGCCTACCTATATTATTTATAACTTAAGACTATAGCAGTAGTAAATATATATAGTTATATAATTACTTTAAGCTATTAGCTAATAAAGTCTAAGACTTAAGTTAAAAGGTAGTTTACTACTCCTATTAGGTTTTTAAAGTATAATTATATTAGTTTTAGGCTAAGCTTTAAGGGCTATATAAACTAAGTAAGTTTTCTTTTATATATTTTAGTATATAACTTATATAGTTATATTTATTAATTAAAAAGGGTGTTAGTTTTTATTAATAGTACCTTTACTATAAAACTACTATAGTTTTATAAAAAAGCCTTAATAGCTCCTTTTAAGTAAAGGAGAGGTAGTATAGTAATAAAGTCCCTATTAGCTATTATTAAGTAGCTACCTTATAGGTAGCTAATATATTTTTATAGTAATACTTTATAAAAAAGTATAAAGCTAGCTAATCTTTTCTTACCTTTTATTACTTTAGTTTATTCTTTAGTTTTTAATTTAGTTAAGGTAGTAAAGGTATTAAGCTAGTTTAAGTATATAATATAGGCCTTAGCCTATTACTTATTAGTAGTTCTATAGGTCTTTAACTATACTAAGTAAGGACTTAAGCAGTTTATATAGTGTTTTTATACTACTCTTATAAGGGCTAAGTAGTTGCTTTTATTATTATATTAAGCAGCTATATAGCAGCTATAGTATAAAGCTAATATATAATATACTACTATATAACTATATTTAAAGCATTAGTAGTATTAGTAGGGGTAAAGAGCTTTATTATATAGTTTAGCTTTAAATATTTCTGCTTTATATATAATTCCGCTATAGTATAGTTTATTAGCTATATTAATGTTATTAATGCTTATAATTAGGGGCGCTTATATAAAGGTTTTATATAGTTTTTATACTACTACCCTTATAATTATACACCTATTAGCATTAGCTAAGTTACTTATAATAGTTTTTTTTATAGTATTTTAGGTATAGTAAATAGAGAAGCTTTTAATAATAATACTAAATACTTAGTAGTTTAGTATTACTTTTAGTCTAAATATAGTTTAGACTTAAGTAGTATCTTTTATATAGGCCTTAGCTATTTTCTTAAAGGTAACTACTATATCTTTACTATAAAGGTAATATACTATTATTATAGTATTCTTACTTATAGCTTTATTAATAGTATTAATAATCTCTTTTAAGCTATAGCTTTTAGCTATATTACTAATACCTTATTCTTTTATAATAGTTTTATAATAAATATATAGAGGGATTACTATAAAAGCAGGGGGTTAAGCTACTATAATAGAAGGGTAAGTAGGTAGGCTATTAGCTATAACTTATACTTATAACATTTCTATTATAGTTTTAAGCTAAAGTACCTTTTTAATTACTTTTTTAATTATTACTTTAAGGGTAGAAGTTGTTACTAAGTCTCTTAATACTAAGTAAGAGTAAGTTATAGCCTTTTATTAAGCCTATATAGTTTTTATATTAATAATATATAGGATAACATTCTAAAGCCCTTTTAGTAAAAAAGATAGCACTAACTTAGTAATTTTATTATATTTTAGTTATAAGTATATTAGTACTTAGTCCTATATTATATTAAATATAGGCTTAACTTAGTTACTAAATATAATCCTATTTAAATTAATAAGGGGGTTATAGTAACTCTAAGAGAGGCTATAATTTCTACTGTTTATAATAATATTTATTATATTACTTACTACTTCTATACTTTAGGCTTAATATACTATTAGGGAGGGGGGTAAATAGGTAAGGTAAATCTTTTTATTAACTTTTTAAGCGGATTAGAGTTGTTTCTGCAGCGCTATTGCAGTGCAGGCGAATTTACAAAAGTTTTTTAAATAACTATAAAAAACCTAAAAAGAGAGGTAGAATTAGCTAAGGGCTTATATAAGTCTAGCCTAAGCACTCTCTTTATACCTATTCTTTTAATTTTTTTTTATATAAGTAGTAATATAATAAATAATAATAGTTATAAGTAATAATAGTAATTATAATTTATAGTTATACCTAAGCTCTTTTATATACCTTACTATAGGCTTAAGTTGCTAACCCCTTAGGTTTATAAGATATTTAGTAATAATATAATAATAGAATTACTTTAGCTAAATTAAGCTATATTTTAGCTTTAGCTAAAGGTTAAGTTAGCCCTATATTAGTCTTATTTAGTTCTTACTATCTTATTTACCTTATACTTTTATTTCTCCTTAAAGTAAATAGCTAATATAAAATAAGAGATATAATTAGTCTTAAGTATTTACTTATTAAGAAAGCTTATAGCCTAAAGTATATTAAGTATAACTTAAATATCTTTATAGTTTTAAAAAAGTAGTATATTAAGTTTAAATAGTTATAAGTAATTATATTTTAGATATTTTAAGATAATATAGTAATAGTTCTTAAAATTAAGCTAGTAATAGTAAATAAAGGAATCTATACTAAGAATATATTAGTTATATAGAAAGGATTTAAGCTTAATTTTCTTTATATATATTTATATAAGTATAAATAACTTATATTTATTAAAGGGCCTATATAAGTATATAAGCTTCTATATAGTTCTAAAGTTAAAATCTTACTTAGCTATTATAAAGGTATAGTAAAGCTAATATACTTATACTATAGCTCTTTTTTAGTACTATTTATTTACTTATTTTTATTTTAGCTTTTTAGTAGGGTTAAGTTTATTAAGGTATAAAAGTAAGTAGTATTAAAGGGGTATATAAACAGCTAAATTAAGGCCTTAATAAGTATATTAATAGTATCTTTATTAAAGCTAAGTTATAATTACTATATAAGTACCTTAGATTTTCTTTACTATACTATTTACTTTATTTATTTATTAAATTACCCTAGACAGCTAGTAGCAGCCGCTATTTAGTACCTTATCTTACTAATTTGTATAGGAAAAACCTTAGTATAAGGAGGAAAACCTATATACTATATATTTATATATCCCTTAGGGCCTATATAGGCCTTAGGGTAGTCCTAGCTATAGAAGTAAGGTACGCTGCTTACTAAGCTAAGTGTAGCAGTAGTTGCTAGAAGGTAGAATAGAAAGGTTTAGGTATAAGTAAGATCTATATCTAATTAGTAGTAATTTTAAGGAACTAATAAAAGCTAATAAGGTCCTAAGTTAGTATAGATATAAGTTAAACTATATTAACTAATCTCTTAAGCTTACTTATTTTACTTATCCTTAATTAGCATAAGCTATTAAGTAGTAAGGGATAAGTTAGATTTAATAGTAATATAAAGGAATCTAAAGTTTTATTAGGGTTAATAGGACATTAACTTAGCCTTTATTTAAGTTAGGGGGTTTAGTTTAGATTAATAAAGCAGCTAGCTAATAGCTATAAGGTTTAGTAGTAGGGTTATATAAAGGTAGGCAGCTAGGAAGATAAATAGAGGCTTTCCCCTTAAGTTTTTAGCCTTCTCTTTTTTCTCTTTTCTCTTTAATTATCCCCTTTATTTATAAGTTGCCCTTTAGTTAATGCTATCTTAGTAAAACTGCTATAGCCTTAGTTAATTTCTACTAACTCCTTCTCTTAAAAGATACCTAGTAAAAGAAATAAAGAAGACCCCTTTTTAAAGCTAGTAAGTCCCTTTATTAGTTCTATATTAGTAAGAGGCTAATATTATTTAAGGGTATTACCTATACTTAGCCTTATAAACCCTATTTTATATAGTTTAAAGAGATTATAAAATATTATCTTAATTAGAAAAGTAAGTAGATTTAAGTTAGGTTTAATATAGTGCTATAGCTAATCTAATTATAAACCTTATTAAACTTTACTATAAATATACTAAGTAAGGCAAAAATTATCCTTTTATAAGTTATTTCCCTTTAAAGCTAACTTAAAGCTTAACTATATTTATAGCTAAAAAGGTCCTTTTTATATAAAGTAAAGGTTAAAAAGGTGCTTATAGCTTAAAAGGAGTAGGTAAGAGAGAATAAGGTAACTAAAAGTATTATCCTTATTTTTATAAGTTTAACTTAGCCCCTCCTTAATCTTAAGGTATTAATATATATATAAAAGGGATATAATAGCTTATAAAAAGTAGTGTAAAATCTAATTAAATAAAAGGGGATAAGGGAGGGTTAGGCTAATAGTAGGGGTAGTTTAACTATATACTTTAAAAAGGAGTGCTTAGGGTTCTTAAAGTAGATTATAATAGCCTTAAAAGCAGCTAATAAAGCCTACCCCTTTAAATAACTATAAAAGACTTAAAGGGGGTAGGATTAGTTAAGGGCTAATATAGATTTAGCTTAAGCACTTTCTTTTTTTTATTCTTTTTTTATATAGGTAGTAGTATAATAAATAATAGTAGTTATAAGTAATAATAGTAACTATAATTTATAATTATATTTAAGTTCCCTTATATATTCTACTATAGGCTTAAGTTACTGCTTTCTTAAGTTTATAAGATATTTAGTAATAGTATAGTAATAGAATTGCTTTAATTAGGTTAGGCTATATTTTAGCTTTAGCTAAGGATTAGGTTAGCCCTATATTAGTTTTATTTAGTTTCTACTACTTTATTTACCTTATGCTTTTATTTCTCCTTAAGGTAGGTAGCTAATATAAAATAAGGGATGTAATTAGTTTTTAATATCCACTTACTAAGAAAGCCTATAAATTAAGGTGTATTAAGTATAACTTAAATATCCTTATAGTCCTAAAAGGGTAGTATATTAAGCTTAAAAGATTATAGGTAGTTATAGTCTAAGCAATTTAAGATAATATAGTAGTAGTTCTTAAAGTTAAGCTAATAGTAGTAAATAGGGGAATCTATACTAAGGATATATTAGTTATATAGAAAGGATTTAAGCTTAATCTTTTTTATATATATTTATATAAGTAAGAATAATTTATACTTATTAAAGGGCCTATATAGGTATATAAGCTTCTATATAATTCTAAAGTTAGGGTCTTACTTAGCTGCTATAGAGGTATAGTAGGGCTAATGTGCTTATATTATAGCTCTCTTTTAATACTATTTATTTATTTATTCCTATTTAAGCTCCTTAGTAGGGTTAAGTCTATTAAAATATAAAGGGGGGTGGTATTAAAGGGGTATAAAAGGGGCTAGTTTAAAGCCTTAATAGGCGTGCTAGCGCTATCTTTACTAAAGCTAAGTTATAATTACTATATAAGCGCCTTAGATTTTCTTTACTATACTATTTACTTTAATTTACTTATAAAAGTATTATACCTAAAAGTTAAGGTAGAGATTAATAGGTAGTATAGCTACTTTAGTTTTTACTAAAGCTTAAGGTATAGCTTTATAGGTATTTATAATAACTTAAAAATAGTAAAGTTACTCTTTTTTAAACTTTTTAGCTATACTCTTAGCAACCCTCCTATAGCTTATTAAGGTATAGTGCATTTCTATACTATATATAACTAAGCTCTAAATAACCTATATATAAAGGATCTTTATATTCTATATAAGGCACTTTTATATTAATATTAAGACTATAGTAAGGGTAAGTTATTATTAAGTTAGTTTCTCTATAACTTTAAATTAGTAAGTCTTTTATTAAAGCTTTTTATATACCTATACCTTAAGAAAGTAAGTAGACTAAATAAGTTAAATAGTAGCGTTCCTAAATTAAATTAAGGTTATTATTAATTAGTAGTATTTAGTAAAGTAAATAAGCTTACTTTTTTATAAGTAAAACTTTAAGCTTAACTTAGTAGATTAATTTTAGTAAACCTCTTAAGCTTACTTAAGTTAGGCTTAATTATCCTTTACTATATACCTATAGGTAAGAATATTTATATTATTTAAGAACCTTAGGATTAATATTAAATTAATTAACTATAGCTTAGTATAAAGGGGGGTAATATATAAGAGAAATAGTATAAGAGAGATAGGGGAACCTTATAGAACCTTAGTAGTTATAAGTATAGTATTAGTAGCCTTACTTTTAAAATAAAAATAAGCTATTTTAGTAGCTATAAAGGCTTAGGTTTACGCTACTATTTACTTAAGAAGGCTTAAAGAGATTATTATATATATAAGTTAATAGTAGTATATAGTATTAAAGGCTATAGAAATATTTAGCTAAAGGAGTAATATAGTTCTACTATAGTATTATATTATATATATAGCTTTAGTAAGAATACTAAGGGCTACCTTTATTAACTTATTAGCTCTATTTTTTATTTATATATTAAGGAGGGCGCCTCCCTCCTTAGCTATATAGGTAATTTAAGTTACTACTACTACTTCTAAAACCTTACTTATAATACTTAAAAGTAATATTAGCCTTTAGGCTTTAGCCTATTAAAGCTTTTAAGGAAACTTCTTTAGTTTTTATAGTATTACTACTTTTACCTTTTAAAATAGGGCTAAGTAGTGCCTAACTTAGCAATAAGTATTAAGTAGGTATACTAGTGTTTAAGCTAATAGCTTACTATATACCTTAAGAAACCCTACTAAAAACTTATTAAGTTTAAGTGCTTTTTAGCTAGCTAAATACTTTATAACTATATAAATTTTATCTTTATTAAATTCTTTTAAGTTTAAGAATATAATAATATTAAAATAGGCTCCTAAGTCTTTTAGTATATTATTAGTATAAGTATAAGATAAGGGAAAGAACTATTCTATAAATACTACTGCTTTTTTATTATAAAAGTATACTTAAAAGGTTATATTATCCTTACTTTAAAGTAAAGTTAGTACTTATTAAGTATTAAGAAAGAGGCTACTATAAAGGTATACCTATTATTCTAATTTCTATAAAATAGGCTGCTTAGTAGTTACTAATTAGGTAAGGTATCTCTAAGTATTATATTACTTTTTATAAACTACTTAGGATTAAGTCTTAGCTACTTTAGTAGTAGTTTATTAATTTATATTAGTTTTAGTTGCTTTTTAATAATATTAAGCTCTCTTTATCTCTTAGACTACCTTTTTAACTTTTATATTTTATTATAGCTATTAGTAAGGCCTACCTTAAGGGTTCCTTAAGGTTAATTTTCTAGCAATTTACTAAAGCTTACCTATTAGCTAGTTTATAAATAAATTAATCTCTTTAAGGGTGTTTAGTAGCTTCTTAAGGTAGTTATAGCAAAGCTAATACATAGCCTTGCTAAATATAATATTATTATCTATAAATGCCTAGCTAAATTTAAGGTCTCTATTTCTTAGTTAGTAAATTCCTATTTTAATATAAATAAGCTATAGAATATAATTAAATCTACTTAGGTTAAGGCTACTTATAAACTTAATAAGTAAGTTAGGGGTAGCTTAAGTATAGTTAATTATACTACTTTATTAGCCTTAGGTTTACTAAGTTATCTTACTTTAAAAGGTAATAAGCTTAAGTTACTACTAAGTTATAAGTATTAGAAGGGTATTATAGCCTAAGAAGGTATATTTATATTTATTTTATAGTAGGTAGTGCTAGTTAAAGTCCTTAATAAGTATAGTTTAGTCTTTTAAAGGGGCTAATATAAGTTTATATAAAGGTATAGTTTAGTTATATTTAAAGTTAAAGAAGTATATAAAGTAGATTTTTATATTTTATAGGGTAATAAAGTATTAATTTATTCTATACTAAGTTATTTATAATTTAAGGCTATGTTTCTAATATATATATATAGCTATCCTACCTTTATATATAGTAAGTTAGTAGTAGCCTAAGCTTAGGGTAGGGGGTAATTAATTAGAACTATATAGTTCTTATATTACTACTATATTAGTTCTAAGCTAGGTGCTTAGTATTATATATATTAAGTGTGTCTTCTTTTATATATTTTAGTATAATATCTTTATTATAAGAGGGTAATAGATTAGCTACTATACTTAGCTAGCCCCTTAGTAAGGATAGGTTAGAGGCTTAGATAGTTATTTATTATACTATATTACTAAATTACTAAAGTAAATAAGGAAGGTTATACCTTAATAGTTTAGTTTCTACTTCTTTTAAGGTGCTTAACTTATTTTTAAGGCAACTCTTTATAAGCTATAAAGCTACTTACCCTTTTATAATAGCTATAGCTTTTAACTTTAGTTTAACCTTTTTATTCTATACTATTTAAGATAGTAAAAGTATATAGCCTTACTAAATAAGCTACCTTAGCTTATATTTATTACTTATTTATTATAATATAGAGTTAAGACTAAGCTAAGTGCTTATTAAAGTAATTAAGGTAATGTTTATAAATATTATTTATAAAGGCTAAGTATAATTATTCTCTCTCCTTATATTAATTAGCTATATAATAGCTATACCTTAAAGTAGCCTTATAGTATACTATAATATAGCTAAATTTATAGTATTTATAGTACTATTTAAGGTAAATAGTATTATTATATAGTTTAATATTAAATATCTTAGCTTTAAAAACTATTTTAACTTAATATAAGTAGTTAGCTATATTTACTTTATTAATACTTATAATAAGGGAAGCTTTATTAAAAGTGCTATATAGTTTCTAAGTTATAACCCTAACTATTTTAAGGCTATTAGCAGTAGTAAGGGCCTTTATAATATCCTTCTTTAATTAGTTTTAATAAAGGTAGTTAAGGAATCCCTTAATAATTACACTAAATATTTAGTATTAAAGGATTATATTTAGTTTAAATATATATTAAACCTAATCCTTACTTATTAAGTAAGGTTTAGCTAAGTCTCTAAATATTATAATAGTATCCCTACTATAAAGGCGCTTTATAGCTATAATATATTTAGTACTAATAGCTATATTAATAGTAGTAATAATATCTTTTAGGAACTTAATCTTAAGAAGCTTACTAATAAAGGGTCCTTTAATAAGGACTTTATAATATACCTAAGGTAGCACTGCTAAGGTAACTAGCTAATAGGCAAATCCCTAGCTAAAGGGGGCTATACTAATAGTAATATTTATTCTATAAGCTATAATAAAAGCCTAGGAGGTTCCTAAGTTAGTCTTAGACTAAATTGCCTTCTTAATAGCCTTTTTAATAGTTTTCTTAAGGTTCTTTATTATAATTAGTCTAAAAGTGTTAATAGTACTATAGTAAGTATATATTATTTTTGTGTTTAAGTGGGAGAGGTAAAAGTCTTAAATCCCTTTTAGTAAGCCTATATTAAATAGCCTAATAATCTTATTATAATTCTTATATAAGTATACTAGCGCCTTATCCTAACTTATAATAGGCTTAGGATTAACTTAAGGGGCAGCTATATTATTATTATTATTAATTCTTATATTTAGGTAATAGTAACTTTATAAAAGGCTATAATTTCTAATATTAATATCTATAAGTATTATACTACTTATTATACCTATACTCTAAGACTAATGCAGTATTAGAGAGAGGGGTAAATAGGCTTAATAAAACGTTTTATTAACTTTTTAAGCGGTTTAGAGTTGATTCTGCAGCGCTGTCGCGGTACGGGCGAATTCGCGAAAAGTTTTTATTAGTTTTCATACTATTTACTTTAATTTATTTATAAAAGCATTATATTTAAAAATTAAAATAAAAGTTAATAAATAGTATAGCTACTTTAGTTTCTATTAAAGCCTAAGATATAGCTTTATAAGTATTTATAACTACTTAAAAGTAATAAAGTTACTTTTTCTTAAACTTCTTAGCTATACCTTTAGTAACTCCCTTATAGCTTATTAAAGTATAGTACGTTTTTATACTATATATAACTAAGCTTTAAATAACTTATATATATAGAATTCTTATATTCCTTATAAAGTATCTCTATATTAATACTAAAACTATAATAAGAGTAAGTTATTATTATATAAGCTTTCTTATAACTTTAAATTAATAAGCTTTTTATTAAAGCTTTTTATAAACTTTACCTTAAGAAAGTAAGTAAACTATATAAGTTAAATTATAGTATTTTTAAGTTAAACTAAAGTTATTATTAATTAGTAGTGTTTAGTAAAGTAAATAAATTTACTCTTTTATAAGTAAAACTTTAAGTTTAACTTAATAAATTAGTTTTAGTAAACCTTTTATACTTACTTAAGTTAAGCTTAGTTATTCTTTACTATATATTTATAAGTAAGGATATTTATATTATTTAAAAACCCTAAAATTAGTATAAAATTAACTAACTATAGCTTAATATAAAAAAGAGTAATATATAAAAGAAATAGTATAAAAGAGATAAAGGAACTTTATAAAACTTTAGTAGTAATAAATAAAGTATTAATAGCTTTACCTTTAAAGTAAAAATATATTATTTTAATAGCTATAAAGGCTTAGGTTTATACTACTATTTACTTAAAAAGGCCTAAAAAGATTATTATATATATAAGTTAATAATAGTATATAGTATTAAAAGCTATAGAGATATTTAGCTAAAAGAGTAATATAGTTTTACTATAATACTATATTATATATATAGCCTTAGTAAAGATATTAAGTGCTATCTTTATTAATTTATTAGCCTTATTTCTTATTTATATATTAAAGAGAGTGCCTCTCTCCTTAGCTATATAAGTAATTTAAGTTATTACTATTACTTTTAAAACCTTACTTATAATACTTAAGAGTAATATTAGCCTTTAAGCTTTAGCTTATTAAAGCTTTTAAAGGAACTTCCTTAGTTTTTATAATACTATTACTTTTATCTTTTAAAATAAAGCTAAGTAGTGCTTAACTTAGTAATAAGTATTAAGTAAATATACTAATATTTAAGCTAGTAGCTTATTATATATCTTAAGAAACCCTATTAAAAGCTTATTAAATCTAAGTGCTTTTTAGCTAATTAAGTGCTTAATAATTATATAAATTTTATCTTTATTAAATTTTTTTAAGTTTAAAAATATAGTAATATTAAGATAAGCTCTTAAGTCTTTTAATATATTATTAATATAAGTATAAGATAGAGGAAAGAACTATTTTATAAATACTATTACTTTTTTCTTATAAAAATATACTTAAAAGGTTATATTACTCTTACTTTAAAGTAAGGTTAATACCTATTAAGTATTAAAAGAGAGGCTATTATAAAAATATACTTATTATTTTAATTTCTATAAAATAAGCTATTTAGTAATTACTAATTAAGTAAGGTATCTCTAAGTATTATATTACTTTTTATAAACTACTTAAAATTAAGTCTTAGCTACCTTAGTAGTAGTTTACTAATCTATATTAATTTTAGTTACTTTTTAATAATATTAAGCTTTCTTTATCTTTTAAACTACCTTCTTAACTTTTATATTCTATTATAGCTATTAGTAAGGCCTACCTTAAGGGTTTCTTAAGGTTAATATTTTAGTAATTTACTAAAGCTTACTTATTAACTAATTTATAAATAAGTTAATCTCTTTAAAGGTGTTTAATAGCTCCTTAAAGTAGTTATAATAAAGCTAATATATAGCCTTACTAAATACTATATTATTATTTATAAATACTTAACTAAACTTAAGGTTTTTATTTTTTAATTAGTATATTTCTATTTTAATATAAATAAGCTATAAAATATAATTAAACCTATAGACAACGGTTTGCGATCTCTTTAGACCGCGTGAAGCAGGGACGGCAGAGCTAAGCGCAGGCAGCGCCCTTAGAGAACATTAGCCTCGCACTAATATAGGACTAATAGGGGGACTTACTAGCTCTAAAAGGGGGTTGTTTTTATTTCTTTTATTAGGCATTTTTTAAGGGAAGGAGTTAGTAGGAATTAACTAAGGCTATAGCAGTCCTACTAAAATAGTATTAATTAAAGAGTAACTTATAAATAAAAGGGATAATTAAAAAGAAAAGAGAAAAAAAAGAAAGCTAAAGACTTAAGGGGAAAGCCTTTATTTATCTTTTTAGCTACCTATCTTTATATAACCCTACTACTAAACTTTATAGCTATTAATTAGCTACTTTACTAATTTAAACTAAACTCTTTAACCTAAATAAAGGCTAAGTTAATGCCTTATTAACCCTAATAAGTCTTTAAATTCCTTTATATTACTACTAAACCTAACTTATCCCTTACTATTTAATAGCTTATATTAATTAAGAATAAGTAAAATAAGTAAGCTTAAAAGACTAGTTAATATAGTTTAACTTATACTAATATTAACTTAAGACTTTCTTAGCTTCTATTAGTTTTTTAGAATTACTACTAATTAGATATAGATTTTATTTATACTTAAACCTTTTTATTCTACCTTTTAGTAACTACTACTACACTTAGCTTAATAAGTAGCGCACCTTACTTCTATAGCTAAGACTACCCTAAGGCTTATATAGGCCTTAATAGATATATAAATGCATAGTATATAGGTTTTCCTCCCTATATTAGGGTTTTTTCTATATAGATTAGTAAGATAAGGTACTAAATAGCAGCTGCTACTAGCTGTCTAAGGTAATTTAATAAATAAATAAATAAATAATTAAACCTATTTAAATTAAGGCCTTTAATAAACTTAATAAATAAGTTAATAGTAGCTTAAGTATAGTTAATTATATTACTTTATTAGCCTTAGATTTACTAAATTATCTTACCTTAAGGGGTAATAAGCTTAAGTTACTACTAAGTTATAAGTATTAAGAGGGTATTATAGCTTAAGAAGGTATATTTATACTTATTTTATAATAGATAGTATTAGTTAAAGTCCCTAATAAGTTTAGTTTAATCTCTTAAAGAGGCTAATATAAGTTTATATAAAGGTATAGTTTAGTTACATTTAAAGTTAAGAGAGTATATAAAGTAGATTTCTATATTTTATAAAGTAATAAAGCATTAATCTATTTTATACTAAGTTATTTATAATTTAAGGCTGAATTTTTAATATATATATATAGCTATTTTACCTCTATATATAGTAAGTTAGTAATAGCTTAAGCTTAAAATAAAAAGTAATTAATTAGAATTATATAGTTCTTATATTACTACTATATTAGTTTTAGGCTAAATGCTTAGTAGTATATATACTAAGTGTGTCTTCTTCTATATATTTTAGTATAATACCTTTATTATAAAAGAGTAATAGATTAGCTATTATATTTAGCTAGCCCTTTAGTAAAAATAGGTTAAAGGCTTAGATAGTTATTTATTATTATTATTAAATTACGCTAGATAGCTCTAAGAGCTATTATCTAGTACCTTAACTTATTTATTTATATAGGAAAAACCCTAAAGTAAGGAGGAAAACCTATATACTACTATATATCTTTCTAAGGTTAAGGCCCTAAGGCAGGGCTCTAGCAGTTTTAGTATATAAAATATAGTATACTATTAGCTAAGTTAGTAGCTATAGTTACTAAAAGAGCTAAAGGAAAATAAAAATTAATATAGTAAGTATATGTAATATATACGTTAAAGACATATAGTTTAAATATATATTAGGGATATCTAGGTATAGTTTAGTTTAAGGCTAATAAGAGTTTATATTAGTTAATAGTTTAATAATTTTAGAACGTATTATATAGTAGTTTTGTGTTAGGTAATGCGTTATTAAGCTTACTTAATTATAAATATAGTTACTAATTTAAAGTAAAGTTACTAATTTAGTATAAGTAAACTAAGGGCTTAGGCTAGGTTTAGGGTAAGAGTTTATTAGTATTATTATACTTTTATATTTCTACTCTTTAATTTCTTAATTAAAACTAGCTTATTAGTAAGTAATTTAGGGGGTTAGGTCTTTTTCTATAAGTAGGGTCCCCCCTTTTAAGTCTAAGAACCTCTCTTTTCTCTTCTTTTTTATAGCAAAAGCCTAAATTAGTAAATGCCCTTCCTTTTACCCTTTAGTTCCTAGCGTAGGCCTAGTTTAGGTCTCTAGTTCCACTGACAATTTTTAGGGAAGACTATAAGTTATTTATTATACTATATTATTAAGTTACTAAAGCTAATAAAAAAGGTTATACCTTAGTAGTTTAGTTCTTACTTTCTTTAAGGTACTTAACTTATTTTTAAAGTAACTTTTTATAAGCTATAAAGCTACTTACTTTTTTATAATAGTTATAGCTTTTAACTTTAGTTAAACCTTTTTATTTTATATTATTTAGAATAGTAAAGGTATATAGTCTTATTAAGTAAGCTATTTTAGCTTATATTTACTACTTATTTATTATAATATAGAGTTAAAACTAAGCTAAGTGCTTACTAAAGTAGTTAAGGTAGTGTTTATAAATATTACTTATAAAGGCTAAGTATAATTATTCTCTCTCTTTATATTAATTAGCTATATATTAGCTATATCTTAAGGTAGCTTTATAATATATTATAATATAGCTAAATTTATAGTATTTATAGTATTACTTAGGGTAAATAGTATTATTATATAATTTAGTATTAAATATCTTAGCTTTATAAACTACCTTAACTTAGTATAAGTAATTAGCTATATTTACTTTATTAATATTTATAATAAAGGGGGCTTTATTAAAAATACTATATAGTTTTTAAGTTACTACCTTAACTATTTTAAAGCTATTAATAGTAATAAAAGCTTTTATAATATTTTTTTTAAATTAGTTTTAATAAAGGTAGTTAAGAAATCCCTTAATAATTATACTAAATACTTATTATTAGAGGGTTATATTTAGTTTAAATATATATTAAACCTAATCTTTACTTATTAAGTAAGGTTTAGCTAAGTCTCTAAATATTATAATAGTATCCCTATTATAAAGGCGCTTTATAGTTATAATATATTTAGTATTAATAGCTATATTAATAATAGTAATAATATCTTTTAAAGATTTAGTTTTAAAAAGCTTACTAATAAAGGGCCCTTTAATAAAGACTTTATAATATACTTAAGGTAGTATTACTAAAGTAACTAATTAATAGGCAAATCCTTAACTAAAGAGAGCTATATTAATAGTAATAGTTATTTTATAAGCTATAATAAAAGCTTAAAAGGTTTTTAAGTTAGTTTTAAGCTAAATTACCTTTTTAATAGCTTTTTTAATAGTTTTTTTAAGGTTTTTTATTATAATTAGTTATAAGGTATTAATAGTACTATAGTAAGTATATATTATTTCTATATTTAAGTAAAAGAGGTAGAAATCCTAAATCCCTTTTAATAAGCCTATATTAAATAGCTTAATAATTTTATTATAATCTTTATATAAGTATACTAATGCCTTATTTTAACTTATAATAGGCTTAAGATTAATTTAAAAGGTAAATATATTATTATTATTATTAATCCTTATATTTAAGTAGTAGTAACTTTATATAAGGCTATAATTCCTAGTATTAATATCTATTAGTATTATATTACCTATTATATCTATACTTTAAAACTAATATAGTATTAAAAAGGGGGGTAAATAGGCTTAATAAACTATTTTATTAACTTTTTAAGCGGTTTAGAGTTAATTCTGCAGCGCTATTATAGTATAGGCAAATTCGCAAAAAGTTTTCTTAAGTCTTATACTCTTTTAAATTACTTATTAGTAAGTTAATTTAAATTAAGAATTTTAAAAGTAAAAATATAAAAGTATAGTAATAATACTAAAATTATATTTTAAACTTAGCTTAAACCTTTAGTTTATTCTTATTAAATTAGTATTTATATATTTAATTAATAACTATATTTTAATTATATAAGTTTAACAATATATTACTTAATATAAATCTATTATATAATATATTTTAAAAATCTTAAGCTATTAACTATATAAATACCTATTAGCCTTAAATTAAACTATACTTAAATATCCTTAATATATAGCTAAATTATATATTCTTAATATATAAACTATATATACCTATTATATTAATACTTTTTAAGCTCTTTTAATAACTATAGCTATTAGCTTAGCTAATAATATATTATATTTTATAATTTAAAACTACTAAAGCTTTACCTTTAAGCCTTAACTTAAAAGAAATATATAGTAATATATAGGTTTTCCTTCCTAACCTAAGGTTTTTCCTATATAAATAACTAAGTAAAGGTACTAGAAAATAGCTTCTAAGCTATCTAAAGTAATTAAAAAAAATAATAATTAAGTAGCTAAGGAAAGGTAATATAGTATTTAATATATTAACTAAAGCTTACTTTTTTTAAGCTTTATATATATATATATATATATATATTAAGGCTTTTATATACTAAATAGGTAACTAAGCGTAAACGCTTAGGCGCTGCTACACTCTAGTTGTCTTAGGAGGTGTGCACACCTTATAATTATATACCTATTTTTCCCTTTAAGTGTAGCTTTATATTAGTAAAATACACTTAATAAAAGCGCTACATTAGTGTTTAGCGCTCCATTTAGGTCTAAACTAAGGTCCTTCTATAAGGGAGCAATTCTAATAATTACACTATTATAGTATAATTAAATTTATTAAAAATCAGTATAAAAGTTTATTAATTACTTATTTATATATTATTAAAATTAGTTTAGCTTTAAATCCATAAATCTTTATAGTAAGTATTTCTATACATTTTACCTAAATACTTTATAAAGCACTTAAGTTATATATTAAGGTATATTTAAGCTTAAAGAAAAGTGTATTAAAAGCTTAAATTCTAAATTTAAAGTTTTAATAAATAAGAAACTACTTAAAATACTATATGATGTTAAATGATAGGTAAAACACCATTAATATTAGTTTTGATTTACTATCTCCTGTATATTATACTAAAATTCTGAAATTAATAGGACTTCATCCTAGAATGGTTAGTAGGTTAAGCGATCGCATGAATAGCACTAGTTGACTTAAGGACACGGACAGATGATTTTGATCCTTAGAACTCAAGCATCAGCGATAGACGGTTTGGAAGCTAGGCAACTTGATGGTTATCAGTTACCAAACTTCTGCACAAACGTGACAAGGAAAGCCGACGATACTCCAACTTTCTTCAGGTACTGCCGGCGCTGTGTTGGCCAGTTTATGGTCGTCTTCCCAGTTTCATGTTACAAGGTCCGCTCCCTACCGTTCTTCCACCTGACACCCTGCAGAGTCTTCCTCATCGGAGATCTTATTCTACACCTATACCATGAGCGAGAATGCTCAGGTACCCCGAACAATGGACGGTTTCTCTCGGCCTGGAGTCGCAAAATCGGTTTCTCCAGTCTTTGACGCTCCGCGTATGCAGTATCGAAGTCGACCTGTGTCGGTCGCTATTGATCCAATTTCTCTCGTTATATCAGAATGTATATCTATCACCTCAGCAATCCAGAAACACGCCAGGTCGCCGCACTCTTCAGTATCAGCCATACTCGGTGGAAACCCTCACCCAATTCGACTCGGTTCTGCTGGTGCAGTAATGACAGTGCGCCATAGCCCCCGAGAGACCGGTAGTCACATGGTGGAGCGTACGGACGATATTTCCGCATCGAACAATAGATGGGGTCTTCGCGGACAGAAGGGCAATCGCGTACAAGATAATCCCTTGATCGCCGCTTTTGGGAAGTTGCGACATGAAATTGCAATTGTCAGAGGTATGCTCATTAAATACTTTCGACTACTGATGTCGGTGCACTGATGACTCTCTAGATATCAGAACGTTTGATGCGCCGAACTTGCTTGCTCCATTTCTTCTCGTCATACAGGCTAAGGGAACTGCGGCGTCAATTACAATACTAGCACTCGGTGCTTTGAGGAAGTTTTTGGCATACGGCTTTATCTGTCCTGATTCTCCTCGATTTACGCTCGCGATGCAGTCTCTCTCTGCGGCTGTAACACACTGTCAATTTGATATTAGTGATGCATCTCAAGGCGAGGTCGTGTTACTCATGATTCTAAACCTGATGGAAGACATGATGTCCGGCCCTGGCGGCCATATTCTGAGTGACGAGAGCGTCTGCGACATGATGGGTCGCGGTCTAGCAATATGCTCTCAACCCAGGTTTTCGGCAGTTTTGCGCAGGACTGCAGAAGCTGCGATGGTCAGAATGTGTCAAATCATTTTTGAGGACGTCAAACACCTAGAGTTGAATATCAACGACGACGGTAATGATCTGGGACGTCAGGTTGATAATGACCTAGTTGAATTGAAAATTGACGACAAGACCGCTTTCAGTGATGGCAAACCAACTTCCGGCACTGACCGTTCAGAGGTCGCGGGTGACGAACAGACCTCGTCTAGTCCTGATGGTGACAATCAAATTGAAACAGCATCATCCTCTCAGCGAGTCAATGATATCACGAGCGAGCAAAATGAAGGAATAAATTCTGTGGATCTCAAACCTTATTCCCTGCCTTCTGTCAGGGAACTCTTTCGTGTTCTAGTCAACTTCCTTGATCCAAATGATCGCCATCACACAGACACGATGAGGGTGATGGCGATGCGCATCTTGCACGTGGCTTTAGAGGTCTGCGGTCCTTTCATAGCTCGCCATCCGGCTCTGGCGAGCATTGCAGAAGACCGCCTATGTTGCTACCTCTTTCAGCTTGTCAGATCTGAGAATATGGCTGTGTTGCAGGAATCACTGATCGTTACAGGCACGTTATTAGCGACCTGTCGAGGGATTCTCAAGCTTCAGCAAGAGCTGTACCTATCCTATCTCGTTGCATGCTTGCATCCCACCGTTCAAATACCTCGCGAGCCGGGAATCGACCCCTTACTATATGTCGGAATACCGGAGACACCGAAGCTTGTCAAGCCTCCCGCCTCTCAATCGGGAAGTGGTCGTGCTACACCGGTGGCTATAAAAGATAGACAAAAACTTGGCTTGGAGGGAGGTGCCCGCAAACCTGACGCAAGACAGGCCATGGTCGAAATAATAGGAGTCCTCTCGCGAATGCCTACCTTCGTGGCTGAGCTCTTTGTCAATTACGATTGTGACGTTGATAGAGCTGATTTATGTGAAGATATCATTGGACTCCTGTCTCGAAATGCTCTACCCGACTCAGCTACGTGGAGCACAACCAGTGTACCACCTCTCTGCCTGGATTCTCTACTCAAGTACATTCAGTTTCTAGCTGAAAGACTAGAAGACCCACCAAATAATGATGGATTCCCTCATCCGAATTATCTTCGAGAGCAACGAAGGAAGAAAAAAATAATCGTCAAGGGAGTCAGCAAATTCAATGAAAAGCCAAGGACGGGACTTGACTATCTGGGAGCGCAGGGAATTATTTCTGATGTGCACGATCCGGTCGAGGTAGCGAAATTTCTCAAGGGAACCTCGCGGGCATCAAAAACAGTGCTAGGGGACTTTCTCTCAAAACGGGGCAACGAAGCTACGCTGAAGGCATTCCTAGACCTTTTCGATTTTTCGGGCAAGCGTGTTGACGAGGCTTTAAGAATCCTCCTTGAGACATTCAGATTGCCTGGTGAGGCGCCCCTCATTGCCTCGATAGTTGAATGCTTCTCAGAGAAGTACTGCGCAGATGATACTCCAAACGATGTCGCCAACGAAGATGGAGTTTTCATACTCACGTATGCTATAATTCTTTTGAATACCGACCAACATAATCCAAATCTCAAGTCGAAAAGAATGTCTTTTGAAGACTTTTCTAGGAACCTCCGCGGCCAGAATGACGGCAGAGATTTTTCCGTGGAATTCCTCAGAGCTATTTTTGATTCTATCAAGTCTAATGAAATCATACTGCCAGATGAGCACAATAACAACCATGCGTTCGACTATGCCTGGAGAGAATTACTCTTGAAGACCGAAGCCGCTGGTGATCTTATTATTTGTGATACTAATATATATGATGCAGACATGTTTGCCGCGACTTGGGAGCCGGTAATTTCCACCTTATCATATGTATTCATGTCTGCAACGGACGATGCCGTGTTCGCTAGGATCGTTAGTGGTTTCGACGAGTGCGCCCGCATCGCAGCCAAGTTTCAGAACACCGAGGCTCTTGATCGAATAATATATAGTCTTAGCTCTATTAGCACTTTGGCCACGATCAATTCATTCAGCACAACTTTGAACACCGAGATTCAAGTTGGCAATGGAAGTGTGATGGTCAGCGAGCTTGCTGTGAAATTAGGACGAGACTTTCGGGCACAGCTAGCTACGCTTGTATTGTTTCGAGTTATTACTGGCAATGAGGCTCTGATTCTTCGAGGCTGGAAGCAGGTAAGCGACTTCGGAAATCTGGTGTCATCACGACTATTTATTAACCAAATAAAGGTCACAAGAATTTGGGTCAATCTTTTTGTCAACTCTCTTATACCATCGTTCGAATCCTCTATCAGCGTGTCAAAGGCAAGCCCAGCAATTCCTCTGCAGATGCCTTCTCAAGTCATTGATCGAGCTACTCGAACCACCGAAACTGGCTTTTTTAGTGCATTCACTTCTTATATCTCAAGTTATGCCGCCGATGATCCTCCAGAGCCGTCAGAAGAGGAACTGGAAAGCACCTTGTGCACTGTGGATTGCATCAATTCATGCAATATGGAAAACATTTTCCAAGACATTCTGTAAGTCAGTAGTGCTTGGTCAGACAAATTATGACTCTGACATGGTTAGACACCTTCCGGTACTTCCAACCACGCACCTAATTGAGGCTTTTCTCGATCAAATTTTGGAGGATGACCAGAATACGGTAATTACTGTGAAACAAGCTACAATTCCTACTGCAACAGATACGAATCAGCGTGCGACTTCCCATCAGCCGACGTACGATCCAACGATCGCCTATATTCTAGAGTTTTGCACGATTCTGGTATTACGAAATGGCGAACTCATGCAGGCCACGGGCAGAGCTGTTTTTAGTGCCGTTTTAGGATTACTTCGTGATCCTACAAAGTGGCATCCTATAACACTTTCTCGAGCAACATTCCACGCCCTGTCAATACTAAAACAGAGCTATGTAAGATCCGATCATATTCCTTTTCGGCATCGTCGCGCTAATATTCAACGTAGGATCTTGACTTTATCAAAGTGCATTCATTGCTACATATTGTTGCAAACCTGCCCCAACACGTTATAAGCCAAACATCTGATATCATATCAAGTGGTTTCGTTATTTGCACGGATCAGCCCGGTGCATTGCGAAATGAAATGATGAACTCACCCGACTTCTGGGCAATACTTGGCGTTCTAGCCAGAACTTCAGAATCTGCTTCGTCGATTTTTAGTATTCTAAGGAGCAGTCTCAGTGGGAGTCCTTCGGCTATCAGTGCGGACAACTACGAGGCTACAATTGCACTTTTGGGTTATTTCGCATCCGCCTCTACTGAGGGAGATTCGCTCCCTCGAAGCTCGGACTCAAATCTGAATAACTGTGTTGGACATGATAAGAGCAAGAAGTAAGTCTACGGAAAGTAATGTAGTCTCTGACAACTCATACACCGTTTCTTACTCATGCAACACAGTGATGATACGGCCATTGTCAGAGGTTGCGAAGCAATTAGCACCTTATCAGGTATCACTGCACGTGTTCCTCAACTAATGCAGCAATCTCGATTAGAAAGCAGCGAAGGTATGTTCCTATAAAAACGTGAAAAGGGGAAAATGCGGCTGATGTTCTGTAAGCATGGTCGGCCTACTGGCTCCCAATTTTCAAGGTTTTGACGACTCAGTGCACCAATCCTTGTAAACCGATTCGACAGCTTGCTTTTTCGGCTATGCAAAGGTCGCTACTGTCTCCAGAGCTAACCCACGCAGATGCTGAGGAATGGACGGCCATATTCAGCAGCGTACTTTTTCCATTGATACATATGCTCTTGAGGCCAGAAGTATTCTCCGTAGATAGAGATGGTATGGGTGAAATGCGTACACAAGCAGTATCATTACTCTGCAAAGTCTTTTTGCAATATTTGGTCCTGCTGTCAGAATGGGATGGAATGCTTGAACTGTGGGTCAGATTAATTGAGATTATGGATCGCCTGATGAATAGCGGGCAAGGCGATACTTTGGTAAGTCAGCCTGCAATCAATGTTTTAACACTTGCATTCTTGATAACAATTGGCAGGAAGAGGCTGTGAGAGAGAATTTGAAAAACGTGGTGCTGTTCATGATTAGTAGTGGCTTTCTTGTTCCACCAGGAAAAGGCCCGTCAGAGCTGTGGGATGAGACGTGGAAGCGTATCGACCGATTCCTGCCGGCTCTACGTAATGACTTATCATCTGACAGCTTAGGGAACCATTCAGGAAGGGAAAGCCCTCAAGCTAAGACAGAGGTTAATGCGGTGGCTGGCAAGAGCCATGATGTACTCGCAGTCGACAACATTACCAGTAAAGAGAGCGAAGACTAGACAAGACGTTAGCAAAGCCAGTAGTACATGGTACCTTTCTCATTATGCTTTGGGGTGCCTTTAGAGATAATGCTAAAGGCAAAACTGGTCCTATCTCACTCAAAATTCCTTTCTAATTTAGTTAGGTAGAATAATCGCAAATTTACGTTAAGCACTATAAAACCTATTATTAATAATAGCAGACATTTTTAGGGGACATCACTTGCTATAAGAATCTTTAACAGGATTTATAGACAGAAACTTATATCGTGGACCTTAATATGTTACGTAGTAGGGAGTCCGCTAATATAAGGCAGACTCTGCCATATAGCTAGCAGAGAATTAATAACCTTATACTTATAACTAAGCACCTAACTATAACTTTATAAATATTATATTTTATAACCTTTTATAACGCATTATATAAGCTTTATATATTAATAGCTTATATACTATATTTTATATATAGTAAGAAGTAGTAATTGTTATTTCTTTTATATTTCTCTTAAGCTTTATATAAAAACTAATAGTTTATCTTATTATTATTATATACTTTTAATAGATTATATAGTTATAATATATAATTTAATTATACTTTAAAGACATTTAAGGGGATTTTAGTCTAAGGCTAATAAGTATTTACATCAGCTAGTATTCTAAGTTCTAAAGAATATAATATATACTAATACTATATTAAGTAATATATTACTACGGTTACTTAACTAAAAATATAGTTACTAATTTAATATAAATAAATTAAAGATTTAAGCTAGGTTTAAGCTAAAATCTTAGTATTATTACTATACTTTTATATTTTACTTATAGATTTCCTAATTTAAATTAGCTTATTAATAAGTAATTCAAAGGATTATATTCTTATAAATAAGGTCCTTTCCCTTAGGTTTAAGAACTTTTCTTTCCTTTTTTTAGTATAGTAAAAGCTTAAATTAATAAATTTCTCTTTCTTTTATTTTATAATTTTTAATATACGTTTAGTTTAGGTTTTTAGTTTTATTAATAACTTTTAAAAAACACCTATAGTATTAAAGATAAATGAAAGTTTTGTTAGAATTACTCTATTAGATAGCAAATTAGTAGCTAATGTATTAACCCTAAACCCTATATAACCCTCTAATACACTTAACATTATAATCTATAAAGGCTGCTATACTATTAGTAATAAACCTTAGAACTTATAAAGTAAAATATTTATTATTATTAAATTACACTAAATAGCTCTAGGAGCTATTTTCTAGTACCTTTACTTATTTATTTATATAAAAAAAACCTTAGAGTAAGGAGAAAAACCTATATACTACTATATATCTTTTTATAATTAAGGCTTTAAAATAAAGCCTTAGTAGTTTTAGTATATAAAATATAGTATATTATTAATTAAGTTAGTAGCTATAGTTACTAAAAAAGCTAAAAGAAAATTAATATAGTAGGTATATATAATTTATATATTAAAGATATATAGTTTAAATATATATTAAGAATATCTAAGTATAGTTTAGTTTAAGGCTAATAAAAGTTTATATTAGTTACTTATTTAATACTTTTAAGATATATTATATAATAGTTTTATATTAAGTAATATATTATTAAACTTACTTAATTAAAAATATAGTTATTAATTTAAAGTATAGTTACTAATTTAATATAAGTAAACTAAAGGCTTAGGCTAAGTTTAAAATAAAAGTTTATTAGTATTATTATACTTTTATATTTTTACTTTTTAATTTTTTAATTAAAATTAATTTATTAATAAGTAATTTAAAAGGTTAAGTCTTTTTTATAAGTAAGGTCTCTTTTTTTTAAGTTTAAAAACCTTTTTTTTCTCTTTTTTTTTATAATAAAAGCTTAATTTAGTAAGTGCCTTTTCTTTTACTTTTTAGTTTTTAATATAAACTTAGTTTAAGTTTTTAGTTTTATTTATAATTTTTAAAAAAAACTATACCTTAAAAAAGTAGTAGCTTAATAAGTTATTCTAAGGTTTAGCTTAGTTTTAGTGCTAACCCTTTTAAAACCTTTAGTAGTAGTAGCCTTATAACTTTTATATTATATAGATAAAAAATCTAAAAAAATATTACTATAATTAAAAAAGTAAGTACCTTTTTAGGCCTTTTTTAGGTTTATTATAGTAACTAATTATTTAGGTATTAATAGTTCTTATTTTAAATACTATATAATAAAGCGCTATTATAATAAAGTAAGTTATCTTAGTTTACTTTAGGTTTAGTATAGTTTTTAACTAAAGTAGCCTTTATTTATTTATATTTTCTATTAAGTAAAGGTATAGCCTTTTTTTAACTTTTAAGTAACTTATAATAATAAAGATAAAAATAATTTAAAGTCCTTATTTAATATAAGTTTAGTTTAATTTTATATTTATTCTTACTTTATTAATATATTATAATTTAAAGTATATAAAGAAGTTTAAGGGATTACTTAGTACTTAATTAATACTAAGCTAAGTATTAATTAAGCCTTTATTATTACTAAAGTAGTTTTTAAAAGCTTTAAGTAAGATATATTAAGCTATATAAAGTAGCTAGCTATAGCTATAAAGTAAATTAATACTTTATTAGTAATAGTAGCTATAGTAATTATAAAAAGAAACTTAGCTAAAAATAGTAAAAAAGGGAAAGAGAAAGTAAAGAATAAAGGTAGAGTAATTAAAAAGAGAGAAGGTTTAAAAGAGGCTACTTAGAGTTATAGTAAAACTTAAAGGCACTTCTATAGTTACTCTTAAGATACTTAAAGTATTTTTAATAGTTATTTTTCACGCAATCACACTTTAGAACACTAACATATACTTAATCTACTCCCCTAACTATAAACAAAACTAAATATCCCCCCTTTACACACTTCTAAAGGAACCTATATAGCCTTATAACGTTTTTATTAAGGACTTTAACTAATACTATCTATTATAAAACTACTATAAATATATATTACTAAAAAGTAAAACACTATTTATAGTTATAAAGTAGTAGTAGTTTAGACTTACTATACCTTAAAGGGAAATAATATAAAGAACTTAAGGTAAAAGAGATAGTACTATTAATTATATATAGGTATTTATAAATATAGTATTATAGTTTCTAAGGGGGTGTAACCTTATTAGTTTTAACTATATACTATAGCTTATTTATATTAATATTAAAAACACTAACTTACTATTTATAAAATACTAATTTAAATAGTATTATATAAATAAAAACCTTATATTTACTAAGGTAGTATACTAGCTTTACTTTAATAACTTTCTTTTCTCCTTAGTATATATAAGTTATATAAATATATTTACTAAATAGCTTATAGTAGAACTTAATATTATTACTATAACTATAATACTAAAAGGGCCCTATACTAATCCCTATATATAACTATAGTAAAACCTTAAAATATAAAAGATAGTTTAAAATACCTATAAAGCTTAAAAATAATAGTACTACTAATATACCTTAGTAAATTAAGAGGCTATATCTAAGGTAGTAGTATACTAAAACTATATTATATATAATAAGTAATATAGCTTTTAATAAAGAGTAGTAGTAAAGGTAATAATAAGTAAAGAGAGCCTTTAAAAGCTTAAATAATAAGCTAAATTAAAAAGTAAACTATTATTAAAAACCTAATAGATCCTACTCTTATACTAAAGTATAAGCAAATCCTAAATACTATAATATACTTACTAAGGCAAAGCTAAAGCTTTTTTTAATTAGTTTTTCCTAATATTTATAGTAAGAATAAACAACCTTTTAAATAACTTTAGTACTTACCTTAAGTTTATAGTATTTCTTAATAAGAATAAATTTATAATAAATAAGATTTATAATATCCTTAAATAGCTACTAAATTAGAAAGCGCTTAGGCTTAATAAGCTTTTAGCTAAGTTTTTAAAGGTATATAGTAAACCTTTAGCTTACACTTTAGCTACTCTTTTTAATATATACTATTAAGCTAAATACTACTTAAAACTATTTTAAAAAGCTAAGGTAGTTATTTTATATAAGCTTAAGAAGACCCTCTTAAAGATATAATATATAAAAGCATAGTATTTTATTTCTCTTTTAAGTATAATAAGTAAAATCCTTAAAGTAATAGTAGTAGTATAAATTATCTATATATTTAAAAAAAAAGTGCCTTTTTTAATTTTTAAATAAATAATAAAGTAAACTACTTTATTAAGATAGCCCTTAATATTTTAGTAAAAGCTATAAAAATAGTATAATATTATAGTAAGACTATATTACCCCTTTAACTAAATATCTCTATAGCTTTTAATATAGTTTACTATAAATAACTAATATATATAATACTTACTATTAAATTACCTATATAAATAATATAATAGGCTTAAGCTTTTATTAATAAATAAGAAGCCTACTTAATATTTAAGGGTAAAATAACTACTACCTAATCTATACCTATAAAGGTCTTATAAGGGTCCTTTATATCTCTAATACTATTTCTATTATATATTATACCCTTATATAAAAAACTTAAAATAGTATACTTTATATTAATTCTTAAATTCTTAAATAATATAAATATCTTAGTATATAGATATATAATAGAAGAGATATAGAAATGCCTTAAGACTATATAAAAGGTTTACTAAGAATAGTTCTAAAAATCTAACTTTTATTTCTATTCTTAAAAAAGTAAACTTATTTATTTTACTAAAAAAAAATAATTAAATATAATATAGGTTTAGCTTAATAACGCTATAATTTAGCTAATATAAGCTATATACTTTCTAAGAGTCTAAATATACTATAAATTATAGTAAAAGGTATACTAAAAATAGCTTATAAAAAAGCTTATATACTAATAGCTAGCCTTTATTACACTTATAGTATTTATATAAAGGTGCCTACTATAGGAATTAAAACTCCTATATATATAGGTTATATAAAGCCTTATTATATATAATATAGGCATATACTATACCCTTACTAAATAAAGTAGTATAGCTAAAGAAATTATAAAAGTATTTATTATAAAATAAACTAAGTGCTTATAAGTAATATTAAGCGTTTATAAAGCAATACTATAAACTTTACTTAAAACTAAAATAATAATACTATCCCTTAACCTTTACCTTAACTACTAAGTTTAGTAATATTATAAATATATTAAGTTAAATAGTATAGCAATAAAGATCTACACTATATATACTATAATTATAATATACCTTTGCTATTAAGTAACCTATTAAAGGTAAATATAGATTATAGATTATAAACTATTTCTAAACTACCTCCCTTTTAATTCTAAAGCTTTTAACTTAAGTTAAAAATTAAAAAAAGAATAGAAAAATAAATAGTATAAAAATAAAATTAAGGCCTTTACTTATAATTTATACTAAAACTAATATATAGCTAAATAAAACCTTAACTTTTACTTTAAGGTAAAAGTTATCTACCTTTACTACTACCTTACTAAGTTTAAATTAGTAGCCTTTATTTAAATATATATAAAAAAGATTAGCTTTAATTACTTTCTTTATAATTATTATATTCTTAGGGTAAAATTACTAATATACTACTACTAAGATAAAGAGAAAGATTATTAACACTTAATTATATAGTGCTTAAAATATAACTATTTATAATTTATAAGCATTAATATAGAACTAATATAAGACTAAGGGGATATTTATATAGCCTTTAACTTATTTAAATTAGTAAAATACCTTACTTAATAGATACTTAATATTAGCTAACTCCTTTAATACTATTTAGCCTTTACGCTTTAGAAATAATAAAAGATTAACTATATAAAGAAGGAAGGGGCTTATAATAGGCTTAGTAAGAAGGAGAGAGAGGCATAAAAAGAAAGAAGCCTATATATTTATTATATAAAGACTACTAACTATAAAAAAATATAAAGAGGTAGCAAAGGGGGTTTACACTAAAAATAGGCTATAGCTATTTATTTTATTTATTTATAAAAGTTATAAAAAAAAAAGAGAAAAATAACTACTAAAAACACTTTAAGCACCCTAAGAGTAATTATAAAAGCGCCTTTAGGTCCTATTATAGCTCTAAGTAGCCCCCTTTAAACCCCCCCCCTCTTTAATTACTCTACCTTTATTCCCTACTCCCTCTCCTCTCTCTTTACTACTCTTAGCTAAATTCCCTCTTATAGCTACTATAGCTACTATTATTAATAAAGTATTAGTCTGCTTTATAGCTATAGCTAGCCGCTCTATATAGCCTAGTATATCTTACTTAAAGCCCTTAAAGACTGCCTTAGTAATAATAAGAGCTTAACTAATACTTAGCTTAGCATTAACTAAGTGCTAAGCAGTCCCTTAAACTTTTTTATATATTTTAAACTATTGTTATTGTTATTGTTGTATACGCTAGCCAACCTTAGCAATTTATGCTTAGCTATATTTAGAACCTTTACTTTCTTATTTCCTAATTAGCTAGGAAACCTTATTAAGTTACTAAGCTAGTAATTGCTTACTAATTAGTAGTTGCTTAATAGAATAAAAACTTAGCTAATTTTTATATATAGTTTAACTGCTTATAAACCTATTCTTAACTATAGATAACTAGTACACTTATTATTTACCCTATATCACTTCCTTTTTATAGCTTTCCCTCTAATACCCTACTAAGTAACCTTAAATATAACCCTAACCCTAGCATATTACAGCTACAACCAGCTATATAACCTAATAGCTAAGGGGTAATTTGCCTATTTATAGCATAGTAGTAGCTAATCCGCATTGCTTAGTAAGTAAGGATAATAGGGGGCCTAACCCTACTTTTCCTGCTTATTAAGCACTAATTAGCTAATATACCTCTATTATATTAGCTAATTAGAGTTTAGACTTTATAAAGCCTATATTTTAAGCTAGACCTTTCTAAAGCCACTTAAAATATAGGAAAAATCTATGCCCTATATAGAAATTAAACCTATAACCTCCCTACTTTTCTTACTTATATAAGAAAAGTGTTTAGGTTTTCCACAACGCTTAACCACTGCGCCACAGGGTATATTTTAAACTATAATATATTAAAAGAATAGTAATAAATATAGAACTAGACTAAACTTATATTAAATAAGGACTTTAAATTATCCTTATCCTTACTATTATAGGTTACTTAAAAGTTAAAGAGAGCCTATACCTTTACTTAGTAAAAAGTATAGATAAGTAAGGGCTGCTTTAGTTAAAGACTATATTAAACTTAAAGCAGACTAAGATAACTTACTTTATTATAATAGTGCCTTATTATATAGTATTTAAAATAAAAACTACTAATACCTAAATAATTAGTTACTATAATAAACTTAAAAAGGGCCTAAGAGGGTACTTACCTTTTTAATTATAGTGATATTTTCTTAGATTCTTTATTTATATAATATAAGAGTTATAAGGCTACTACTACTAAAGGCCCTAAGAAGGTTAATATTAAAACTAAGCTAAACCCTAAAATAACTTATTAAGCTACTACTCTTTTAAAGTATAGTCTTTCTTAAAAATTATTAATAAAACTAAAGACTTAAACTAAGCCTATACTAAGAACTATAGGGTAGAAGAAAGGGCACTTACTAATTTAAGCTTTTACTATAAAGAAGAAGAGGAAAGAAAGGTCTTTAAACTTAAAAGGGGGAACCTTATTTATAGAAAAAGACCTAACCCTTTAGATTACTTACTAATAAGCTAGTCCTAATTAGGAAATTAAAGAGTAGAAATATAAAAGTAAAGTAACACTAATAAACTCCTACCCTAGACCTAGCCTAAGCCCTAAGCCCTTAGTTTACTTATGCTAGATTAGTAACTATACTCTAAATTAGTAACTATATTTCTAATTAAGAAAGCTTAATAACGTATTACCTAACATAAAACTACTACATAATATATCTTAAAATAGTTAAACTACCTACTAATATAGACTTTTATTAGCCTTAAACTAGACTACACCTAAATATTCTTAATATATACCTAAACTATATGTCTTTAATATATATATTATATATACCTACTATATTAATTTTCCTTTAGCCCTTTTAGTAACTATAGCTATTAACTTAGCTAATAGCACACTATATTTTATATACTAAAACTACTAAAGCCCTACCTTAAGGCCTTAACCTTAGAAAGATATATAGTAGTATATAGGTTTTCCTCCCTACTTTAGGGTTTTTCCTATATAAATAAATAAGTAGAGGTACTAAATAATAGCTCCTAGAGCTATCTAGCGTAATTTAATAATAATAATAGTTATTTTTCTTTTTTTTTTATAACTTTTATAACTAAATAAATTAGGTACCTATAGCTTATTTTTAATATAGCCTCCCTTTACTACCTCTTTATATTTATTTATAGTTATTAGTCTTTATATAATAAATATATAGGCTTTTTTCTTTTTATACCTCTCTTTTCTTTTTACTAAGCCTATTATAGGCCTTTTTCTTTTTTATATAGTTAATTTCCTATTATTTTTAAAGTATAAGGGTTAAATAGTATTAAAGAAGTTAGCTAATACTAAGTATTTATTAAATAAAATATTTTACTAATTTAGGTAAGTTAAAGGCTATATAAATATCCCTTTAGTCTTATATTAGTTCTATATTAATACTTATAAGTTAAAGATAGTTATATTTTAAGCACTATATAATTAAGTATTAGTAGTCTTTCTCTTTACCTTAGTAATAATATATTAATAATTTTATTTTAAGAATATAATAGTTATAAAAAAAGTAATTAAAGTTAATCTTTTTTATATATATTTAAATAAAAGCTATTAATTTAAACTTTATAAAATAATAATAAGAATAAATAACTTTTACTTTAAAGTAAAAGTTAAAGTCTTATTTAGCTATATATTAGTTTTAATATAAATTATAAGTAAAGGCTTTAGTTTTATTTTTATATTATTTATCTTTTTATTCTTTTTTTAGTTTTTAACTTAAGCTAAAAGCTTTAAAATTAAAAGGGAGGTAGTTTAAAAATAGCTTATAGTTTATAATCTATATTTACCTTTAATAGGTTACTTAATAATAAAAATATATTATAATTATAGTATATATAATATAGATCTTTATTACTATATTATTTATTTTAATATATTTATAATATTACTAAACTTAATAATTAAAATAAAGATTAAGGGATAGTATTACTATTTTAATTTTAAATAAGGTTTATAGTATTATTTTATAAGCGCTTAATACTACTTAAAGGCACTTAGTTTATTTTATAATAAATACTTTTATAATTTTTTAGCTATAGTACCTTATTTAATAAAGGTATAGTATATACTTATATTATATATAATAAGGCTTTATATAACCTATATATATAAAAGTTTTAATTTCTATAGTAGGCACCTTTATATAAATACTATAAGTATAATAAAAGCTAGCTATTAGTATATAAGCTTTTTTATAAGCTATTTTTAATATACCTTTTACTATAGCTTATAATATATTTAGACTTCTAAGAAGTTTATAGCTTATACTAGCTAAATTATAGTATTATTAAGCTAAACCTATATTATATTTAGTTATTTTTTTTTAATAAAATAAATAAGTTTACTTTTTTAAGAATAAAATTAAAGGCTAAATTTTTAAAACTATTCTTAGTAAACCTTTTAAGTAGTTTTAAAGTATTTTTATATCTCTTTTATTATATATTTATATATTAAAATATTTATATTATTTAAGAATTTAAGAACTAAAGTAAAGTAAACTATTTTAAGTTTTTTATATAAGGGTATAATATATAATAAAAATAGTATTAAGAATATAAAGAACTTTTATAAAACCCTTATAAGTATAGATTAAATAGTAGCTATTTTACCCTTAAATATTAAGTAGGCTTCTTATTTCTTAGTAAAGGCTTAAGCTTACTATACTATTTATATAAATAATTTAATAGTAAGTATTATATATATTAGTTATTTATAGTAAACTATATTAAAGGCTATAAAGATATTTAGTTAAAAAAGTAATATAGTTTTACTATAATACTATACTATTTTTATAATAGGTTTATATTAAAAAAACTTTTGCGAATTCGCCTATACCGCAATAGCGCTGCAGAATCGACTCTAAACCGCTTAAAAAGTTAATAAAACGTTTTATTAAGCTTGTTTACCCCCCTCCCTAATACTATATTAGTCCTAAAGCGTAGGTGTAATAGGTAGTATAATACTAATAAATATTAACACTAAGAATTATAGCTTTTTATAGAGTTACTACTACTTAAATATAAAAACTAATAATAATAATAATATAACTACCCCTTAAGTTAATCCTAAGCCTATTATAAGTTAGAATAAAGTATTAGTATACTTATATAAGGATTATAATAAGATTATTAAGCTATTTAATATAAGCTTACTAAAAGGGATTTAGAACTTCTACCTCTCTTACCTAAATATAGAAATAATATATATCTACTATAGCACTATTAACACCTTTAGATTAGTTATAATAAAGAACCTTAAGGAAACTATTAAAAAAGCTATTAAGAAGGTAATCTAGCCTAGGACTAACTTAGAAACCTTTTAAGCCTTTATTATAGCTTATAAAATAACTACTACTATTAGTATAGCCCCCTTTAGCTAAGGATTCGCTTATTAGCTAGTTACTTTAGTAATACTGCCTTAGGTATATTATAAAGTTTTTATTAAAGGGCCTTTTATTAGTAAGCTCTTTAAGACTAAGTCCTTAAAAGATATTATTACTACTATTAATATAGCTATTAGTACTAAATATACTATAGCTATAAGGCGCCTTTATAGTAGGGATACTATTATAATATTTAGAGACTTAGCTAAACCTTACTTAATAAGTAAGGACTAGGTCTAATATATATTTAAACTAAATACAACCCTTTAATACTAAGTGTTTAGTATAATTATTAAAGAATTCTTTAACTACCTTTACTAAAATTAATTAAAGGAAGATATTATAAAGGCCCTTACTACTACTAATAGCTTTAGAATAGTTAGAGTTATAACTTAGAAACTATATAGCACCTTTAATAAAGCTTCCCTTATTATAAGTATTAATAGAGTAGATATAGCTAACTGCTTATACTAAGTTAGGGTAGTCTTTAAAGCTAAGATATTTAATACTAAACTATATAATAATACTATTTACCTTAAATAGTGCTATAAATACTATAAATTTAGCTATATTATAGTATACTATAAGGCTACCCTAAGGTGTAGCTGCTATATAGTTAATTAGTATAAGAAGGGAGAATAATTATACCTAGCTCTTATAGATAATACCTATAAATATTACTTTAACTACTTTAGTAAGCACTTAGCTTAGTTCTAACTCTATACTATAGTAAATAAGTAATAAATATAAGTTAAAGTAGCTTATTTAGTAAAGCTATACACTTTTACTATCTTAAATAATATAAAATAAGAAGGTTAAATTAAAGTAGGGAGCTATAGCTGTTATAAAAGGGTAAGTAGCTTTATAGCTTATAAAGAGTTACTTTAGAAATAAATTAGGTACCTTAAGGGAAGCAGAAACTAAACTACTAAGGCATAACCTTCCTTATTAGCTTTAGTAATTTAGTAATATAGTATAATAAATAACTATTTAAGCCTTTAACCTATTCCTACTAAGGGGCTAGCTAAGTATAGTAGCTAACCTATTACCCTTTTATAATAAAGGTATTATACTAAAATATATAAAAGAAGATATATTTAGTATATATAATATTAAGCGCTTAGCCTAGAACTAATATAGTAGTAATATAAGAACTATATAGTCTTAATTAATTACCCTTTACCTTAAGCTTAGGCTACTACTAACTTACTATATATAGAGATAGGATAGCTATATATATATATTAGAAATATAGCCCTAAATTATAAATAACTTAGTATAAAATAGACTAATGCTCTATTACTTTATAAGATATAGAAATCTACTTTATATACTCCTCTAACTTTAAATATAATTAAATTACACCCTTATATAAACTTATATTAGTCTTTTTAAAAAACTAAACTATACTTATTAGGGACTTTAATTAGCATTACCTACTATAGGATAAGTATAAATACACCTTTCTAAGCTATAATACTCTCTTATTACTTATAACTTAGTAGTAACTTAAGCTTATTACCTTTTAAGGTAAAATAACTTAGTAAACCTAAGGCTAATAAAGTAATATAATTAACTATACTTAAGCTACCCCTAACTTACCTATTAAGTTTATAGGCAGCCTTAACTTAGGTAGGTTTAACTATATTCTATAGCTTATTTATATTAAGATAGGAATCTGCTAACTAAGAAATAAAAACCTTAAATTTAGCTAAGTATTTATAAATAATAATATTATATTTAGTAAGGCTATATATTAGCTCTACTATAACTGCCTTAGGGAGCTGCTAAACACCCCTAAAGAGATTAATTTATTTATAGACTAATTAATAGGTAAGCTCTACCCCGTGGCGCAGTGGTCGAGCGTCGTGGAAAACCCAAACACTTTTCTTACATAAGCAAGAAAAGTGGGGAGGTTGCAGGTTCGATTCCTGCACGGGGCACGGATTTTTCCTATATTTAAGTGGCTCTGGGAAGGTCCGGCTTAAATATAGGCTTAATAAAGTCCGGACTCTAATTGGCTAATATAGTAGGGGCTGTATTAGCTAATTAGTGCTTAGTAAGCAGGAAAAGTGGGGTTGGGCCCCCCATTATCCTTGCTTACTAAGCAACGCGGATTAGCCACTACCGCGCTATAAATGGGCAAATTACCCCCTAGCTATTGGGTTACATAGCCGGTTTACAGCCGTGATATGCTAGGGTTAGGGTTAATTAATTAGAAGATTGTTAAGCAGGGCATAAAAAGGGATTACATAAGGAAGATACAGGGTAAAATACAATGTATACCAGTTAGCTATGGTTAAGAATAGGTTTATAAGCAGTTAAACTATGTGTAAAATTAGCTAGGTTTTCATCCTGTTAGGCAACTACTAATTAGTAAGTAATTACTAGATTAGTAACCTAATAAGGTTTCCTAGCTAATTAGGAAATAAGAAAGCAGAGGTTCTAGATACGGCTAAGCATAAATTGCTAAGGTCGGCTAGCGTATACAACAATACAATACAATACAATACAATAGGTAAGCTCTAGTAAATTACTAGAAAATTAACCCTAAGGAACTCTTAAGGTAGGCTTTATTAGTAGCTATAGTAGAATATAAGAGTTAAGGAAGCAGTTTAAAAAATAAAGAGAGCTTAATATTATTAAAAAGCAACTAAAACTAATATAAACTAGTAGACTATTACTAAAGTAGCTAAGACTTAATCCTAAGTAGTTTATAAGAAGTAATATAGCACTTAAAGATACCTTACTTAGTTAGTAACTATTAAGCAGCCTATTCTATAGAAACTAGAATAATAGGTATATCTTTATAGCAGCCTTCCCCTTAATACCTAATAGATACTAACCTTACTTTAAGGTAAGGGCAATGTAACCTCTTAAGCACATTTTTATAATAAGAAAGTAGCAGCGTTTATAGAATAGTTCTTTCCCTTATTTTACACTTATATTAATAATATACTAAAAGACTTAGGGGCCTGCCTTAATACTACTATATTTTTAGACTTAGAAAAATTTAATAAAGATAAAATCTATATAGTTATAAAGTACTTAGCTAGCTAAAAGGCACTTAAACTTAATAAGCTTTTAGTAAGGTTCCTTAAGATATATAGTAAGCTATTAGCCTAAATGCTAGCGTACCTACTTAATACTTATTACTAAGTTAAACACTATTTAGCCCTATTTTAGAAGGTAAAAGTAGTAGTACTATAAAAACTAAGGAAGTCTCTTTAAAAGCTTTAATAGGCTAAGGCTTAAAGGCTAATATTACTCTTAAGCGTTATAGGTAAGGTTTTAGAAGTAGTAGTAATAACTTAGATTACCTATATAGCTAAGGAGAGAGGCGCCCTTCTTAATATATAAATAGGAAATAGGGCTAATAAGTTAACAAAGGTAGCCTTTAATATCCTTACTAAAGCTATATATATAATATAGCACTATAGTGGGACTATATTGCTCCTTTAGCTAAATATCTCTATAGCCTTTAATACTATATACTATTATTAACTTATATATATAATAATATCCTTAGGCCTCCTTAAGTAAATAGTAGTATAAACTTAAGCCTTTATAACTACTAAAATAGTATATCTTTACTTTAAGGGTAAGGCTATTAATACTATACCTATAATTACTAAGGTCCTATAAGGTTCCTTTATCTCCCCTATACTATTTTTTTTATATATTACCCCTCTTTATACTAAGCTATAGTTAGTTAATTTTATACTAATCCTAAGGTTCTTAAATAATATAAATATCCTTGCCTATAGGTATATAGCAGAGGATAATTAGGCTTAACTTAAGTAAGCTTAAGAGATCTACTAAAAATAGTCTACTAAGTTAAGCCTAAAGTTCTATCTATAAAAGAGCAAACTTATTTACTTTACTAAATACTACTAACTAATAATAACCTTAGTCTAACTTAAGAATGCTACTATTTAGCTTATTTAGTTTGCTTACTTTCTTAGGGTATAGGTATATAAAAAGCTTTAATAGAAAACTTATTAATCTAAAGTTATAAGGAAACTAGCTTAATAATAACTTACCCTTACTATAGTCTTAGTATTAATATAGGGGTGCCTTATATAGGATATAAAAATCCTTTATATATAGGTTATTTAAAGCTTAGTTATATATAGCATAGGAATATACTATACCTTAATAGGCTATAGGGGGGTTGCTAAGGGTATAGCTAAAGAGTTTAAGAAAAAGCAACTTTACTATCTTTAGGTTATTATAGGTACCTATAAGGCTATACCTTAGGCCTTAATAGAAACTAAAGTAGCTATACTATTTATTAATCTCTACCTTAACTTTTAGGTATAATACTTTTATAAGTAAATTAAAGTAAATAGTATAGTAAAGAAAATCTAAGGCGCCTATATAGTAATTATAACTTAGCTTTAGTAAAGATAATGCTAGCACATCTATTAAGGCCTTAAACTAGCCCCTTTTATACCTTTTTAACGCTACCTCCCTCTATACCTTAATAGACTTAACCCTACTAAGAAGCTTAAATAGAAATAGGCAAATAGATAGTATTAAGAGAGAGCTATAGTATAAGTGTATTAGCCTTACTATACCTCTATAGTAGCTAAGTAAGACCCTAACTTTAGAACTATATAGAAGCTTATATACCTATATAGGCCCTTTAATAAGTATAAGTTATTCTTACTTATATAGATATATATAAAGAAGATTAGGCTTAAATCCTTCCTATATAACTAATATATCCTTAGTATAGATTCCTTTATTTACTACTATTAGCTTAACTTTAAGAACTACTACTATATTATCTTAAATTACTTAAACTATAACTACTTATAACCTTTTAAGCTTAATACACTATCTCTTTAGGATTATAAAGATATTTAAGTTACGCTTAATACACCTTAGTCTATAAGCTTCCTTAGTAAGTAAATGCTAAAGACTAATTATATCCCTTATTTTATATTAGCTACCTACCTTAAGAAGAAATAGGAGTATAAAGTAGATAAAGTAGTAGGAACTAAATAAAACTAATATAGGGCTAACCTAACCCCTAGCTAGAGCTAAAATATAGCCTAACTTAGTTAGAGTAATTTAGTTACTATATTATTATTAAATATCTTATAAACCTAAGGAGGTAGTAACTTAGGCCTATAGTAGGATATATAAAGGAACTTAGATATAATTATAGATTATAGTTACTATTATTACTTATAACTACTATTATCTATTATACTACTACTTATATAAAGAAAGAATAAAAAAAAGAAAGTACTTAAGCTAAACCTATATTAGCCCTTAGCTAATCTTACCCCCTCTTTAGGTCTTTTATAATTACTTAAAAGGGTAGGCCTTATTAGCTACTTTTAAGGTTATTATAATCTACTTTAAGAACCTTAGGCACTCCTTCTTAAAGTATATAGTTAAACTGCCCCTACCTTTAGCCTAACCCTTCCCTATCCCCTCTTACTTAATTAGATTTTATACTACTTTTTATAAGCTACTATATCTCTCTTATATATATATTAGTACCTTAAGATTAAGGAGGGGCTAAGTTAAACTTATAAAGGTAGAAATAATACCCTTAGTTACCTTATTCTCTCTTACCTACTTCTCTTAAGCTATAAGTACTTTCTTAACCTTTACTTTATATAAAGAGGACTTTTTTAGCTATAAATATAGTTAGGCCTTAAGTTAGCTTTAAGAGGAAATAATTTATAGAAGGATAATTTTTGCCTTACTTAGTGTATTTATAATAGAGTTTAGTAAGGTTTATAATTAGGTTAGCTATAATATTATATTAAACCTAACTTAAATCTACTTACTTTTCTAATTAAGATAACATTTTATAATCTCTTTAAACTATATAAAATAGGGTTTATAAGGCTAAGTGTAGGCAGTGCCCTTAAATAATATTAGCCTTATACTAATATAGGACTAATAAGGGGACTTACTAGCTTTAAAGAGGGGTTTTCTTTATTTCTTTTACTAGGTATCTTTTAAGGGAAGGAGTTAGTAGAAATTAACTAAGGCTATAGTAGTCCTATTAAGGTAGTAATAACTAAAAGGCAACTTATAAATAAAGGGGATAATTAAAGAAGAAAAGAGGAAAAAGAGAAGGCTAAAGACCTAAGGGGAAAGCCTTTATTTATCTCCTTAGCTGCCTACCTCTATATAACCCTACTACTAGACCTTATAGCTGCTAGCTAGCTGTTTTACTAATTTAAACTAAACTCTCTAACCTAAATAAAAGCTAAGTTAATGCCTTATTAACCTTAATAAGACTTTAGATTCCTTTATATTACTGCTAAACCTAACTTATCCCCTACTATTTAATAGCTTACGCTAATTAAGGATAAGTAGGATAAGTAAGCCTAAGAGACCTATTAATATAGTCTAACTTATATTAACGCTAACTTAAGACCTTATTAGCTTTTATTAGTTCCTTAGGATTACTACTAATTAAATATAGATTTTATTTATACCTAAACCTTCCTATCCTACCTTTTAGTAACTACTACTATACTTAGCTTAGTAGGTAGCGTACTTTACTTCTATAGCTAGGACCACCTTAGGGCCTATATAGGCCTTAATGGTTGTATAAATGCGTAGTATATAGGTTTTCCTCCCTACACTAGGGTTTTTTCTATACAGATTAGTAAGATAAGGTACTAAATAGCGGCTGCTACTAGCCGTCTAGGGTAAATAAATAAATAAATAAATAAATAAATACTATTTTTATAGCTTTTATTAAAATACTAAAAGCTACTTTAATAAAGTAGTTTACTTTATTATTTATTTAAAAATTAAAAAAAGTGCCTTTTTTTTTAAATATATAAATAATTTATATTATTACTACTACTTTAAGGATTTTACTTATTATATTTAAAAGAGAAATAAAATACTATACTTTTATATATTATATTTTTAAAAGGGTCTTTTTAAGCTTATATAAAATAACTACCTTAGTTTTTTAAAATAGTTTTAGGTAATATTTAACTTAATAATATATATTAAAGAGAGTAGCTAAAGTATAGGCTAAAGGTTTACTATATACCTTTAAAAACCTAATTAAAAGCTTATTAAGTTTAAGCGCTTTTTAGTTTAATAGCTATTTAAGAATATTATAAATCTTATTTATTATAAATTTATTTTTATTAAGAAATACTATAAAATTAAGGTAGGTGCTAAGATTATTTAAAAAGTTATTTATTTTTATTATAAATATTAGGAAGAATTAATTAAAAAAAGCTTTAGCTTTACTTTAATAGATATATTATAGTATTTAGAATTTACTTATACTTTAATATAAAGGTAAAACCTATTAAGTTTTTAATAAAGGTTTGCTTTTTAGTTTAGCTTATTATTTAAGCTTTTAAAGGCTCCCTTTACTTACTATTACCTTTACTATTACTCTTTACTAAAAGCTATATTATTTATTATATATAATATAGTTTTAGTATACTACTGCCTTAAATATAGCCTTTTAATTTACTAAGATATATTAATAGTATTATTATTTTTAAGCTTAATAAGTATCTTAAACTATCTCTTTTATTTTAAGGTTTTACTATAATTATATATAAAGACTAATATAGGGCCCTTTTAGTATTATAGTTATAGTAATAATATTACATTTTATTATAAGCTATTTAGTAAATATATTTATATAGCTTATATATACTAAGGAGAAAAGAAAGTTATTAAGGTAAAGCTAATATATTATCTTAGTAAATATAAGGTTTTTATTTATATAATACTATTTAAATTAGTATTTTATAAGTAAAGGGTTAATATCTTTAGTATTAATATAAATAAGCTATAGTATATAGTTAGAACTAATAAGGTTATATCCCTTTAGAAACTATAATATTATATTTATAAATACTTATATATAATTAATAGTACTATCCCTTTTACCTTAAGTTCTTTATATTATTTTCCCTTAAAATATAATAAGTTTAAGCTATTATTACTTTATAACTATAAGTAGTATTTTACTTCTTAATAATATATATTTATAATAGTTTTATAATAAATAATATTAATTAAAGTTCTTAATAAAAATACTATAAAGCTATATAAGCTTCTTAAAAAGTATATAAAAAAGGGATATTTAGTTTTATTTATAGTTAAGAGAGTAAATTAAGTATATATTAGTGTTTTATAATATAATTATATATTAGTTAGTGCCTACCTATATTATCTATAACCTAAGACTATAGTAGTAGTAAATATAAATAGCTATATAATTACTTTAAGCTATTAGCTAATAAAGTTTAAAACTTAAGTTAAAGGGTAGTTTACTACTTTTATTAGGTTTTTAAAGTATAATTATATTAATTTTAAGCTAAGCTTTAAGGGCTATATAAATTAAGTAGGTTTTCTTTTATATATTTTAGTATATAACTTATATAATTATATTTATTAATTAAAGAGAGTGTTAGTTTTTATTAATAATACTTTTACTATAAAAATACTATAGTTTTATAAAAAAGCCTTAATAGCTTTTCTTAAATAAAAGGGGGGTAAATATAGTAATAAAGTCCTTATTAGCTATTATTAAGCAGCTACCTTATAAATAGCTAATATATTTTTATAGTAATACTTTATAAAAAAGTATAAAACTAGCTAATTTTCTTTTACCTTTTATTAGTTTAGTTTATTCCTTACTTTTTAGTTTAGCTAAAGTAGTAAAGGTATTAAGCTAATTTAAGTATATAATATAAGCCTTAGCTTATTACTTATTAATAGTTTTATAACTCTTTAACTATACTAAGTAAAGACCTAAGTAGTTTATATAGTATTCTTATACTACTTTTATAAGGGCTAAGTAATTGCTTTTATTATTATAGTAAGTAGCTATATAGTAGCTATAGTATAAAGCTAATATATAATATATTATTATATAGCTATATTTAAAGTATTAATAATATTAGTAAGGGTAAAGGGCTTTATTATAAAGTTTAGCTTTAAATATTTCTACTTTATATATAATTCTACTATAATATAGTTTATTAGCTATATTAATATTATTAATGCTTATAATTAAAGGCGCTTATATAAAGGTTTTATATAGTTTTTATACTACTATCCTTATAATTATATATTTATTAGTATTAGTTAGGTTGCTTATAATAGTTTCTTTTATAGTATTTTAAGTATAATAAATAAAGAAGCCTTTAATAATAATACTAAATACTTAATAGTTTAGTATTACCTTTAGCTTAAATATAGTTTAAATTTAAGTAGTATTTTTTATATAAGCCTTAGCTATTTTCTTAAAGGTAATTACTATATCTTTATTATAAAGGTAATATATTACTACTATAGTATCCTTTTTTATAGCTTTATTTATAATATTAATAATCTTTTTTAAGCTATAGCTTTTAGCTATATTACTAATACCTTATTCTTTTATAATAGTTTTATAGTAAATATATAAAGAGACTACTATAAAAGTAAGGGGTTAGGCTACTATAATAAAAAAATAAATAAGTAAGCTATTAGCTATAACTCTTACTTATAATATTTTTATTATTATATTGTTGTATACGCTAGCCAACCTTAGCAATTTATGCTTAGCTATATTTAGTACCTCTGCTTTCTTATTTCCTAATTAGCTAGGAAACCTTATTAAGTTACTAATTTAGTAATTGCTTACTAATTAGTAGTTATTTAATAGGATAAAAACCTAGCTAATTTTTATATATAGTTTAACTGCTTATAAACCTATTCTTAACTATAGCTAACTAATATATATTATATTTACCCTATATCTTCCTTATATAATCCCTTTATACCCTACTTAACAACCTTTTAATTAATTAACCCTAACCCTAGTATATTACAGCTACAACTAGCTATATAACCTAATAGCTGTGAGGACCTACGCCTCCGGGCACATTCCCTAAGGGGTCTCACAAGGGTTAGCCTAGCTAAGGTTACATAAGGTAACTAAGCCTACCCTACACAAAAGCACATATATCCTAAGCTAAGGTTGTTTTGCTTCCTTTTGCTCCTTAGTCTATAATTGTTATTAATAAAGCACTCTTTATAGCCCCCTATACCTACCTTTATAAGCTAGCTATAATATAATTATAGACTTATAAATAACCTTGCTAGGGAGCATTCTTTAAATACCTTATTAATAACACTTCTTTTATTAAGCTTATTTAACACTTACTTTGTTAGCTATATATAACGTTAAATTAAGCTATAGACCTAAATAATTAAATTAAATACCCTATATAAAAGACTAAGGACTATTAATAAAATTATCTACCTAACTAGCTAGTAAAGAGCTAGTTAAAGAGCTTAAAAAAGAGGCTGCTATTAGTAGTGTAGTAATTATTATAAAAGATAAAGATAACACCTTGCTTAGTACTTTTTTAGACTATAAATAAATAAGAAGTTTACTATCCCTATTATTAAATAAATTAAGAGATTCTTTAGTATATAAATCTCTACCTAAAATCACTTTACTATTACCTATATTAACTATAGCAAATACTAATAAGACTACCTCTACCTAAGCTACTAGCTTATTAGTATAAATAAATACACTTAAATCTAAAGACTAAAACAATAAGAATTAATATACTTTATATAAAGCTTCTAAACCCTTTAAAAGGGATACTACGCTTAAGACTAATGCTTTTAAAGGTACCTATTTTAGACTCTTAAGCTTAGCTGCTAATAAGAAATTGCAACCCTATAGAGAAAATTAAAAAGCTAAAAATTCTAACTACTATAAGAAAGTTAAAGAATTATATATTTAACCTACTAACTTTAATAGAGAGAAAGGAAAATTTAAAGGATAGATAATCTTTATAATTAATTATCTTTATATTAATTAGCATTGCTATATTAATAAACGCTACTAAATAGCTACTATTTTTAACTATTTAATAGGTTCTATCTAAGACTTAGTAAGATATTAATATATCTTAGATAATAACCCTTTTTACAGTATATAAGAGATACTAGTATAGCTAAAGGTAATTTTTAGAGACTTACATTTATCTACTATAGCTAGCTATACCCTTAGCTAGCTGCTTTTTAATATTTAAAAGAATAATATTAACGTATTTATTGCTAAAGTTAATATCCTCTCTAACTAAGCTAATATTAAAGATAGTGCATAAAAGACTACTCTTTATAATTGCCTGCTACCTAGCTTTAACCTTATAGGCTAATTAAGAATATTAGCTAAGAGCAAATTAACCTTATATAAACGTTTTACTTATAAGGTAACTGCTACTATTATTAGCTAAAATAAGAGCTATGCCTATTAACAAAAAACCAACCTAACTTATTTAAAGCAGAAATTAGTATTACCTTTATAAAAACATTCTAACTATTAAGAACGTTCTAAGCCTAAACCCTTAGCTTCCTTTAATATCTAAAAAATTATTAATATATTATAAGAGGAAGCTTATAATAAAGGCGCTTATTATAGATATAGATTAACTAGTTACTATTAAGCGGAATATCTAAATAAAAAGGCTGTAATCTATACCTTTTTTATTTATTTTAATAAAAACCTAAAACCTTCTTTAAATAAAAAGAAAGAGAGTAGCAACCTCTTTAAAATTATAAAAGAAAAGGAAAGCTTAGAAAACAATTTAAACTACTAAAAGTCTCCCTAATAGTCTATAGTATACTATAGGTAGCTAAGTGTAAATAAAAGTTATTATTAAATTAATTTATTATACTTATTTAAGTAAAGAATAATAGACTTAGACTCTATACTAATGCTTTCTATAATATTAAAGCTAGAATCTACCTCTTTATAACACTTAAATTTGTAAGAAGAGTTATTAAGACTCTTAAAAGTAAAATAATAAAGCTTTTAAAACCTTTATAACTAGCTAACTTTAGAAATGTTTCTTAAGGTTTTATTACTTAATATATATAAGCTTCCTTTACTTTAAATAATCGCTAATTCTAATATTAAAAGTTCCTAATTATAAGATCTAACTATAATATCTTTATTAGTTAAGACTTTTAGGTTAAATATTATGTTAGACTCTTTTCTGCTATAAAAACTTTAATTTAGCCTAATAATATTCTACTACTTACTTATTACTCTAAACCTATTATTATTAACAACTAAGCCTAAAAGACCTTAAATATTAAGGCTTAAGCTAATATTATCTATTATAACTATTTAATAAACTAAGATAAGAAAGTATAAAAATAGAAGCGGATTCTTTAATATAATTAAAGAGAACCTATTGCTATTTAGGCTATATAACCTATAAAAGAAGAGACTATTTCTTTAACTACTAAACTTAAAAAGTTAGAGGAGAAAGAGATAGAACCTTTAGTAGATTTAAATAAGCTAATAGATAAAATTTTCTTAGATTTACACTAAACTTAGTAGTCTTATATACCCTTACCTTTATAGCCTATTCCCCTTATTAAGCAACTTAATAATATAATCTTTATAGCAGAATTCTTAGCTAAATAAACCTACTTATCTAAGACTACTTATAGTAAAAAGATAATAATCCTATTCCTTAAAAGTAAAAAGCTAAAATATATAGACTTAGTTTAAAAGTCCCTACTATTATAGCTAGCTTACTTAAAAGGATTCTTCTCTAAAAAGTTATTAACCTACCTTCCCCTATCTTAACTAGGGTTTAATATAGTCCTTAAACTTAAATAACTAATAACTAAATAACTTATATAATATAATACCCCTTATGCCTATATATAACTTAAGAAAGAAATAATAAAGGAGTTAATCTAAATTAGCTTTATTAAATAAAGCCTTAATATACTACTTTACGCTGCTTTTATATTATTTATACTAAAAAAGGGATTAAAAGAAAGACATTTCTACTATAACTTCTACTTTATTAATAGCTTTATTAAAAAATAACTTACTTTAGCTCCTAATATTCTAGGTATTATTGCATAAGTTAGAAGAGTAAAGCAACTCTTAAAGGTAGATATTATAAGAGCTTTTAATTAAATACTAGTAGCACTCTAATTAAGATATCTTATAGCATTTAAAATATACTTTAAAACCTATTAGTAGAAAGTCCTTCCCTTTAGTCTTAGTGTTAGTTCTGCTTAGTTTTAAGCTTTAATTAATACTTAGCTTAATAAATTACTAAACTTTATTACTAGTATATACGCTAATAATATATTAATTTTTATAAAGAAGAAGAATAAAGATTTACACTTTAATATAATAGAGGAGGTAATCTCTTATTTATACTAAGCTAAACTCTAAAGTAATATTAAGAAATTATACTTTAATATATAAAAAGTTAACTATCTTAGTATATAATTAGAGATTAGCTACAGGGTAAGTATTTACTTAGAAAAGATCTAGGCTATTACTAATTAGAAGTAGGAAGATATAAACTTATAATAGGCTGTTTATTCTTTCCTAAGCCTTTATAACTATATTTATATTTTTTACTACTATACTAGTAAGACTGCTAAACTATTAAACTAACTATTAAAAAAGGATATTCCCTTTTTTAAAGGTCTTAAACAACTTATAGCCTTTAATAAGCTTAAGAAATTAGCTATATAAGCTTTAGTCCTAGCCTTTTATAAGCCTAAACAACTATTAAAGGTAGAGTATAATGCCTTAGCTAAAGCTATAGGCAGCGTACTTTAGTAAGAATAGGAAGATTATACCTAAAAACCCTTAGGCTTTTCCTTAAAATTATTAACTATAACAAAATAAGTATATTTAATTTAAAACTAAGAATTACTTACTATAATTTATACTCTTTGTAATTATAAACAAGCCTTATAAGGTGCTAAATTTGTTATAGTTACTAATTATTAAGCTCTAACTTTCTTCTTATTTAAACGCTTACTCTTCACTTAATAAATCTATTAGTTTTAATACCTAGCTAACTTTAATATTATATAGTAGTATTAACTAAGAAAGGAGAATATAGCTATAGATGCCCTTTTACAAAAAACTATTAATAATTCTATAGTAAAAGTATATAAGAAGCTTAACTAAGATATTATTCTAATCCCTCCTAAATAAATTAAATTATAAATTACTACTTTAAAGACTACTAATAATCTAATAATGCTTACTAAAGCTAATTTTATTAATTTAATTATTTAAAAAAACTATAAGTAAGGTTTAGGTTTTTATAATAAAAAGCTAATAGTCCCTAAAACTTTAACTAATAGCAAAATTTTCCTATACACTACTTTAATCTATAAAGCTTATGCTCTTACTATATTTACTTATAGTAGTTAGAATAAAACTAAAGCTTTACTAGTAAAGACTTATTAGTAGAATAAACTAAGTTATAATATCTAAAGATATATAGTAAATTATTATAATTGCTAACGTAATAAAACATATTATAATAAGACACTAAGACTCTTATATCTAATCCCTATTCCTTTCTATATATAGTATATAGTAGTAGTTAATAGAAAAATAATACTAATAGATATATATAGTTATAACTATATTTAGGCATTTATCTATAAGTTTAGCTAACTTATAATATCCATCCTTAGTAAAAAGAATAATAATGCTAAAACCCTTATAAGTTATTACTTTTGTTAAGTATACTAATTCTTTAAAATACCTAAGGTTTAGATTTCTAATAATATAGGACTATTTATCTCTAAATTTATAGATATAATAAATAAGCTAACTAATACTAAATATTATTATAAAAGTCTCTACTATCCTTAAACTTAAAAGAGTATTAAGATTATAAACGCTAACCTAAACTAATATCTATATTTCTATATAGATAAGTATTAAACTTATTAGAGTAAATACCTTCCTTTACTAAATTTTATATATAACAGTTTATATTACACTTTCTTAGGAATAAATCTACTAACTATAGCTACTAGGTGTAAACCTTAATATCTACTTTCTTTACTATTAATAGAGTTAGATATAAACTCTAAGAGAAAGAAGGCAGCTGTTAAGCTTATATACTAACTATATAACATCTAATAAATTACCTATAGAAATACTTTTTACGCTTAAAAATAATAAGAAAGTTAAGCTAATAAGAAAAGATAAGCTATTAACTAATCTATTAAAGACCTTATCTATATAAGTAAGAGAGGATTTTTAACTAAAGCTCTTATAACCTAATTAAATTCCTAATAGGCTAGCCCTTAGAAAGTCCTAAAAGAATATAGTTTTAGCTACGTTTTAAAAACTTTACTATAGTTTAAAGGAAGCTAATTATTTTATATAAATTGCTTATAAAAAGTAGCTAATAATCTGCTACTTTAGCAATATATATAGCCTAAGCTGCCTAATATTATTAATAGTAAGCTAAAATAGGAAGTTAAATAAATTTTAGCTTTCTAGCTTATAGGTAAAGGTATAAGGTAAAAGCTATAATATTAGGTTATATAGTAAGGTTTAAAACTAAATAAAGCGTTTTATAACGCTAATAGTTTTAAATATATAGCAACTCTAGTAGAATCCTTCTACTAAGAGTATCTTAATACTATAAGCCTACTTATAAGGTTATAAACCTAAATTTAGTAGGTAGCTAATAATATAGATAGTAGTCTATATCCTAATAACAATTATATAGAATATAGGGCTTAAGGATTAAGGGTGCTAGGCTAGCATAGAAGGCGTTACAAATAATTTTAGAAGGGCTTAGACTATATTATTATTATTTTTACTATTTAATAGTAATTTCTTTACCTTTCTTTAAAGGTTTAGCTATTTTAAGCTAAAGTTATATAGTAATACTAGCTTAAAGAGGGGTAGTATAAGGACCTACACCTTTAGGTATATTCCCTAAGGGATCTTATAAGGGTTAGCCTAGCTAAGGTTATATAAGGTAACTAAGCCTACCCTATATAAAAGCATATATATCCTAAGCTAAGGTTGTTTTGCTTCCTTTTGCTCCTTAGTCTACAATTGTTGTTAATAAAGCACTCTTTGCAGCCCCCTATGCCTGCCTTTGTGAGCTAGCCGTGATAATAGCTAAGGGGTAATTTGCCTATTTATAGCGTAGTAGTAGCTAATTTACGTTACTTAGTAAGCAAGGATAATAGGGGGCTTAACCCTACTTTCCTGCTTACTAAGCACTAATTAGCTAATATACTTCTACTATATTAGCTAATTAGAGTCTAGACTTTATTAAGCCTATATTTAAGCTAAACCCCTCTTACTTAAATATAGAAAAAATCTATACCTTATATAGGAATTAAACCTATAACCTCCCTACTTTTCTTACTTACGTAAGAAAAGTGTTTAGGTTTTCCACGATGCTTAACCACTGCGCTATAGGGTAATATTTTTATTATAGTTTTAAGCTAAAGTACCTTTTTAACTACCTTTTTAACTATTACTTTAAAAATAAAGGTTATTACTAAGTCTTTTAATATTAAGTAAAAGTAAGTTATAGCCTTTTATTAAGCCTATATAGTTTTTATATTAATAGTATATAAAATAATATTTTAAAGCCCTTTTAATAAAAAAAATAGTATTAACTTAGTAATTTTATTATATTTTAATTATAAATATATTAATACTTAGTCTTATATTATATTAAATATAAAATTAATTTAGTTACTAAATATAATTTTATTTAAATTAATAAAGGGGTTATAATAACTTTAAAAAAGGCTATAATTCCTACTATTTATAATAATATTTATTATATTACCTATTACTTTTATACTTTAAGCTTAATATACTATTAAAAAGGGGGGTAAATAAATAAGATAAATCTTTTTATTAACTTTTTAAGCGAATTAAAGTTAATTCTATAGCGCTATTATAGTGCAGGCGAATTCGCAAAAGTTTTTTTTTCTATTAAAGCTATTAATAACTTTACTAAACCTAATAGCCTTATACTAACCTTATTAGTATTTAGAATATATTTAAGAATAATAATAAAATTAGCCTTAAGCCTCTTAGTAGCTTAAAGAGCTATAATTCTTTATAAAGCTATTAATAAAGCTTATAAATACCTTATAAAGTAGTAACTTTATAATATATTATATATAAGGAATAAGCTAAATACTTTTTTAATTTATAAGCTACTATTATAAGTTAATATAAGGGCATAGTATAAAAAAGGTAGTTAATATAGTTTTTATAAATTATTAGCTATAAATAATAAAATTTATATTATAGTAATACTAAATAGCTTTATAGATTTTTAAAGTATAGTTATAAAGCTTTACATAATAAAACTAATTAATAATAATAAGGTTATAAAACTTTTGCGAATTCGCCTACACTGCAATAGCGCTGCAGAATCGACTTTAATCCGCTTAAAAAGTTAATAAAAAGATTTACCTTACTTATTTACCTCTCTTTTTAATAGTATATTAAGCCTAAAGTATAGAAGTAGTAAGTAATATAATAAATATTATTATAAATAGTAAGAATTATAGCCTTTTCTAAAGCTATTATAACCCCCTTACTAATTTAGGTAGAATTATATTTAGTAACTAAGTTAAGCCTATATTTAATATAATATAGAATTAAGTATTAATACACTTATAATTAAAATATAATAAAATTGCTAAGTTAGTACTATCTTTTTTACTAAAAGGGCTTTAAAATATTATTTTATATATTATTAATATAAAGATTATATAAGCTTAATAGAAAGCTATAACTTACTTCTACTTAATACTAAAAGACTTAATAATAACCTTTACCCTTAAGATAATAATTAAAAAAGTAGTTAAAAAGGCACTTTAGCTTAAACCTATAATAGAAATATTATAAATATAAGTTATAGCTAGCAGCCTACCTACTTAATTCTTTATTATAGCAGCCTAACCCTTTACTTTTATAATAGTCTCTTTATATATTTACTATAAAACTATTATAAAAGAATAAGATATTAGTAATATAGTTAAAAGCTATAGCTTAAAAAAGATTATTAATACTATTAATAAAGCTATAAGTAAGAATACTATAGTAATAGTATACTACCTTTATAATAAAGATATAGTAATTACCTTTAAGAAAATAGCTAAAGCTTATATAAAAGATACTACTTAAGTTTAAACTATATTTAAGCTAAAGGTAATACTAAACTACTAAGTATTTAATATTATTATTAAAGGCTTCTTTATTTATTATACTTAAAATACTATAAAGAAAACTATTATAAGTAATTTAGCTAGCGCTAATAGATATATAATTATAAGAGTAATAATATAAAAACTATATAAAACCTTTATATAAGTGCTTTTAATTATAGGAGTTAATAATATTAATATAGCTAATAGACTATACTATAGTAGAATTATATATAAAGTAGAAATATTTAAAGCTAAACTTTATAATAAAGCTCTTTACTCTTACTAATACTACTAATACTTTAAATATAATTATATAGTAGTATATTATATATTAGCTTTATACTATAGCTATTATATAGCTACCTACTATAATAATAAAAGTAACTACTTAGCTCTTATAAAAGTAGTATAGAAATACTATATAAACTACTTAGGTTCTTACTTAGTATAGTTAAAGAGCTATAAAATTACTAATAAGCAATAAGTAAGGGCTTATACTATATACTTAAACTAGCTTAATACTTTTACTACTTTAACTAAACTAAAAACTAAAGAATAAACTAAAGTAATAAAAGGTAAGAGAAGATTAGCTAGCTTTATACTTTCTTATAAGGTATTACTATAAAAATATATTAGCTATCTATAAGGTAGCTACTTAATAATAGCTAATAGGGACTTTATTACTATACTACCCCCCTTTTATTTAAAAGAAGCTATTAAGGCTTTTTTATAAAACTATAGCATTTTTATAATAAAAGCACTATTAATAAAAACTAACACTTTTTTTAATTAATAAATATAACTATATAAGTTATATACTAAAATATATAAAAGAAAACCTACTTAGTTTATATAGCTTTTAAAGCTTAGCTTAAAACTAATATAGTTATACTTTAAGAACTTAATAAAAGTAGTAAACTACCTTTTAACCTAAGTCTTAAACTTTACTAGCTAATAGCCTAAAGTAATTATATAGCTATATATATCTACTATTACTATAGTTCTAAGTTATAAATAATAAAGGTAGGTGCTAATTAGTATATAATTATACTATAAAACACTAATATTTACTTAATTTACTTCTTTAACTATAAATAAAACTAAATATCCCCTTTTTATATACTTTTAAAGAAGCCTATATAGCTTTATAGTGTTTTTATTAAGGACTTTAACTAATACTATTTATTATAAAACTACTATAAATATATATTATTAAAAAGCAAAATACTATTTATAGTTATAAAGTAGTAGTAGCTTAAACTTACTATACCTTAAGGGGAAATAATATAAAAAACTTAAAATAAAAAGGATAGTATTATTAATTATATATAGGTATTTATAAATATAGTATTATAGTTTTTAAGGGGATATAACCTTATTAATTCTAACTATATACTATAGCTAATCTATATTAATATTAAAAATACTAACCCTTTACTTATAAAATATTAATTTAAATAGTATTATATAGATAAAGACCTTATATTTACTAAGGTAGTATATTAGCTCTACCTTAATAACTTTCTATACTCCTTAATATATATAAGCTATATAAATATATTTATAAAATAGCTTATAGTAAAACTTAATATTATTACTATAACTATAATATTAAAAGGGCCTTATATTAGTTTCTATATATAACTATAGTAAAACCTTAAAATAAAAGAGGTAGTTTAAAATACTTATAAAGCTTAAAGATAATAGCACTACTAATATACCTTAGTAAATTAAAAGGCTATATCTAAGGCAGTAGTATACTAAAACTATATTATATATAATAAGTAATATAGCTTTTAGTAAAAAATAGTAGTAAAGGTAATAGTAAGTAAAAGGAGTCTTTAAAAGCTTAAATAATAAGCTAAACTAAAAAGTAAACTTTTATTAAAAACCTAATAGGTTCTACCTTTATATTAAGGTATAGGCAAATTCTAAATACTATAATATACTTATTAAGGCAAAACTAAAGCTTTTTCTAACTAATTCTTTCTAATATTTATAGTAAGAATAGATAACCTTTTAAATAACCTTAGCATCTACTTTAATTCTATAGCGTTTTTTAATAAGGATAAATTTATAATAGATAAAATCTATAATATCCTTAAATAGCTACTAAATTAGAAAGCTTTTAAACTTAATAAGCTTTTAATAGGGTTCTTTAAGGTATATAGTAAACCTTTAGCTTATACTTTAGCTACCCTTCTTAATATATACTACTAAGCTAAATACTACTTAGAACTGTTTTAAAAAGCTAAGGTAGTTGTTTTATATAAGCTTAAAAAGACCCCCTTAAAGATATAATATATAAAAGTATAGCGCTTTATTTTTTTCTTAAGTATAATAAGTAAAATCCTTAAAGTAGTAATAATAGTATAGATTATTTATATATTTAAGAAGGGAGGCGCCTTTTTTAACCTTTAAATAGGTAATAAAGTAAACTGCTTTATTAAGGTAGTACTTAGTATTTTAGTAAAAGCTATAAAAATAGTATAATACTATAGTAGAACTATATTACTTTTTTAACTAAATATTTTTATAGCCTTTAATATAGTTTACTATAAATAATTAATATATATAATACTTACTACTAAACTATTTATATAAATAGTATAGTAAGCTTAGGCTTTTATAAATAAATAAGAAGCTTATTTAATATTTAAAGGTAAAATAGCTACTACTTAATCTATACTTATAGGGGTTTTATAAGGGTCCTTTATATTTCTAATACTATTTCTATTATATATTATATCTCTATATAAAAAACTTAAAATAGTTTACTTTACTTTAGTTCTTAGATTCTTAAATAATATAAATATTTTAGTATATAAATATATAATAAGAGAGATATAGAAATGCCTTAAGATTACTTAAAAGGTTTACTAAGAATAATTTTAAGAATCTAGCCTTTAATTTTATCTTTAAAAAAGTAAACTTATTTATTTTACTAAAAAAAGATAATTAAATATAATATAGGTTTAGCTTAGTAATACTATAATTTAATTAATATAAGCTATATACTTTTTAAGAGTTTAGGTATACTATAAGCTATAGTAAAAGGTATATTAAAAATAACTTATAAAGAAGCTTATATACTAATAGCTAGCCCTTATTATACTTATAGTATTTATATAAGGGTGCCTATTATAGGAATTAAGACTCTTATATATATAGGTTATATAGAGCTTTATTATATATAGTATAGGCATATACTATACCCTTACTAAAAGAGGTAAAGTAGCTAAGGGAATTATAAAAGTATTTATTATAAAATAAACTAAGTGCCTTAAAATAGTATTAAGTGCCTATAAGGTAATACTATAAACCCTACTTAAGACTAAGATAGTAGTACTACCCTTTAACCTTTACTTTAACTACTAAGTTTAGTAATATTATAAATATATTAAAATAAATAGTATAGTAATAAGAATCTATATTATATATACTATAGTTATAGTATACCTTTACTATTAGGTAACCTATTAAAGGTAAATATAAATTATAAACTATAAGCTATTCTTAAACTACTTTCTTTTTAATTTTAAAGCTTTAAGCTTAAGCTAAAAACTAAAAAAAAGAATAAAAAAATAGATAATATAAGAATAAAACTAAGGCCTCTACCTATAATCTATATTAAAACTAGTATATAGCTAAATAAGACCTTAACTTTTATTTTAAGGTAAAAATTATCTATCTTTACTACTATTTTACTAAGTTTAAATTAATAACCCTTATTTAAATATATATAAAAAAGATTAGCTTTAATTACTTCTTTTATAACTACTATATTTCTAAGGTAGAATTACTAATATATTACTACTAAAGTAAAGAGAAAGACTATTAATATTTAATTATATAGTACTTAAAGTATAACTACCTTTAACTAATAAGTACTAATATAAAACTAATATAAAACTAAAGAGATATTTATATAGCTTTTAACTTACTTAAATTAATAAGATACCTTACTTAATAAATACTTAGTATTAGCTAACTCTCTTAATACTATTTAGCCCTTATACTTTAAAAGAGATAGAAGGTTAACTATATAGAGAAGGATAAAGCTTATAGTAAAACTAATAAGGAAATAAAGGGGGTATAAGTAGAATAAAGCTTATATAACTTATTATATAAAGATTAATAATTATAAATAAGTATAAAAGGGTAGTAAAGAGGGGCTATATTAATATTAAGCTATAGCTACCTAACTTATTTATTTATAGAAATTATAAAGTAAAGAGAAAAATAGCTATTAAAGACACCTTAAAAGCCTTAAGGGCAGCTTTAAGGGCGCCCTTAGGCCCTACTATAGCTTTAAAAAGCTCTCTCTCTCCCTTTTAAACCCTCTCTCTTTTTACTTATTCTACCTTTATTTTCTATTCTCTCTCTTATCCCTTTACTATTTTTAGCTAAGGTCCCCTTTATAGCTATTATAGCTACTATTACTAATAAGGTATTAGTTTACTTTATAGCTATAGCTAAATATTTTATATAGCTTAGTATATTCTACTTAAAGCCTTTAAAGACTATCTTAGTAATAATAAAGGTTTAAGCTAAGCTTAGCTTAGTGTTAACTAAGCGCTAAATAGTCCCTTAAACCTCTTAATATACTTTAAACTATATTATATTAGTTAGGTAAAGATAGAAGTAGAACTAAGCTAAACTTATATTAAATAAGGACTCTAAATTATTTTTATTCTTATTATTATAAGTTACTTAAAAGTTAAAAAAAGCCTATACCTTTATTTAATAAAAGGTATATATAAATAAGGGCTACTTTAGTTAAAGACTATACTAAATCTAAAGCAAACTAAGATAACTTATTTTATTATAAAAATGCTCTACTATATAGCACTTAAAATAAAAACTATTAATACCTAAATAGTTAGTAACTATAATAGACCTAAAGGGACCTAAGAGAGGGCTTACCTTTTTAATTATAGTAACTTTTTCTTAGATTTTTTATTTATATAATATAAGAATTATAGAGCTATTACTACTAAGGGCTTTAAGGGGGTTAGTACTAAGACTAAGCTAAACCTTAGAATAACTTACTAAGCTATAATTAGTTTATTAAAGTATAGTTTTTCTTTAAAATTATTAGTAAAACTAAAGACTTAAACTAAGCTTATATTAAAAACTAAAGGGAAGAAAGAAAGGTACTTACTAATTTAAGCTTTTACTATAGAGAAAAAAAGGAAAAAAAGGTCCTTAAACCTAAAAGGGGGGGCCTTACTTATAGAAAAAAACCTAATCCTTTAAATTACTTATTAGTAAGCTAGTCTTAATTAAAAAATTAAAAAGTAGAAATATAAAAATATAGTAGTATTAATAAACTTCTGCCTTAAACCTAACTTAAACCCTTAGTTTATTTATATTAAATTAGTAACTATATATTAAATTACTAACTATATTCCTAATTAAGTAAGTCTAATAATGCATTACCTAATATAGAACTACTATATAATATATCTTAGAAGTATTAAATAAGCGACTAACGTAGACTTTTATTAGCTTTAGACTAAACTACACTTAGATATCCCTAATATATATTTAAACTATATATCTTTAGTATATAAATTATATATACCTACTATATTAACTTTTCCTTAGCTCTTTTAGTAACTATAGCTACTAACTTAGCTATTAATATACTATATTTTATATATTAAAACCGCTAAGGCCCTATCTTAGGGCCTTAATTATAGATAGATATATAGTAGTATATAGGTTTTCCTCCTTACTCTAGGGTTTTTCCTATATAATAAAATAAGTAGAGGTACTAGAAAGTAGCTCCTAAAGCTATCTAGTGTAATTTAATAATAATAATAATAATAATAATAAGGTTATTAATTTATAAAGAGAGAAGAAAAATAAAAAAAAGAAAAAAGTAAATAAAAAAGAGAAAAAACTTCATAAAAAAAAAAGTTACCTTTAATATAAGCTAAAGAGACTATAATAGTATTACTTATAAGAAAGAAAAGGAAATAACTAAAAAAGATATTTATAGTAATAATAAGTATATTAATAATTTTTAGTGATAAAAAAAAGATAATAATAAACTTTTCTTTTTTAAAGAAACTTATAAAAATAATTACTATAAGTAAAAGGTAGCTTAAAGATACCTTTTAAATGCTTATAATAATAATACTTGTAAGTAAAAAGTAGCTTAAAGGTACCCCTTAAATATCTATAGTAATAATTACTAAAAGAGAGAAAAAGGAATATAATAAATACACTTTCTTTATTTTTTAACAAATGTTATATAATAAATCTATATTAATTTATAAAGAAATAAAGAAAGTAAGAGATACTACTAAGGTATTTCTTAGGTTAATTTACTATTAATAATACTTATAAAATAAAAAGGTATTAATATTAATATAAATACTTTCTTTAACTATAAGTAAGTATTTATAGCTTAAAGAGTAAGTACTATAAGCTTTTAAACTAATATAAATAAAGAAAGCTTTCTTTTAAGAAGCTTATATATTATAAGTCTCTCTATTAGCCTTAGTATATAGTAAAAGTTAAAAAAAAAAGGTATAAAAGAGAAGAAAAGAGAGAAGGTATTATAAAAAAGGAAAGGGAAAATAAAGCATAATAAGTATAATAGTAATAACTTTAAGAATAATATTAAGGATTTTACTTTTTTAATTTTTAAAAAAAAGAATAACTTTTAGCTTATAATAAACCTTAGAAAAAAAGGTAAAATAACTAATAAAGGTAAGCTTTTTACTAAGTTTAATAAGAAAAAAGTTAATACTTTATTATTTTATAAAGTCTTTAGATTTATTACTTTTAATTTAAAAAAATATAGAAACTACTACCTTTTTAACTTTTACATAGTTTAAAAAGTAAAATAAAAAAGCACTAATAAGCTTTATAAAAAATTAAAGCTAATAATCTAAAAGTATAATAATAAAGGAAAAAATATAATTCTTATATAGTTATTAATAATTTAATAAGCTAGCTAATAACTTATTATAATATTAGTACTATTATTAGTAAAAGAAAATATTTTTTTATAAATTTAAGATATTATATAAGCTTATATATAGTTTTAAACTACTCTTAATAAGCTAATTATTATAAGGTTACCTTAATAAATTACTTATTTATATTCTATTAATATAATTATAAAAGTAATTAAGCTACTTTATAAAATAGCTAAGGTAAATACTTATTTATTTATTAAATTACCCTAGACGGCTAGTAGCAGCCGCTATCTAGTACCTTATCTTACTAATCTGTATAGAAAAAACCTTAGTATAGGGAGAAAAACCTATATACTATATATTTATATATCTATTAAGGCCTATATAGGCCTTAAGATAGTCCTAGCTATAGAAATAAGGTACACTACTTACTAAGCTAAGTATAGTAGTAGTTACTAAAAGGTAGGATAAAAAGGTTTAAATATAAGTAAGATTTATATTTAATTAGTAGTAATTCTAAGGAACTAATAAAAGCTAATAAGGTTCTAAGTTAGTATTAATATAAGTTAAACTATATTAACTAATCTCTTAAGCTTACTTATCCTACTTATTCTTAATTAGTATAAGCTATTAAATAGTAAGAGATAAGTTAGGTTTAGTAGTAATATAAAGGAATCTAAAGTCTTATTAAGGTTAATAAGGTATTAACTTAGCCTTTATTTAGATTAAGGAGTTTAGTTTAAATTAGTAAAGTAGCTAGCTAATAGCTATAAAGTTTAGTAGTAAGGTTATATAAAGGAGAGTAGTTAGAAAGATAAATAAAGGCTTTTCTTTTAAGTCTTTAGCTTTCTCTTTTTTCTCTTTCCTTTTTAATTATTCTTTTTATTTATAAGTTACCCCTTAGTTAATACTATTTTAGTAGAACTACTATAGCCTTAGTTAATTCCTATTAACTTCTCTTTTTAAAAAATACTTAGTAAAAGAAATAAAGATAACCCTTTTTTAAAGCTAATAAATCCCTCTATTAGTCTTATATTAGTATAAAGCTAATATTCTTTAAAAGTGCTACTTATACTTAGCTTTACTATCTTTACTTTATATAGTTTAAAGAGATTATAAACTATTATTTTAATTAGAAAAGTAAGTAGATTTAAGTTAGGTTTAATATAATACTATAGCTAATTTAATTATAAACCTTATTAAACTCTACTATAAATATACTAAATAGAGTAAAAATTATTATTTTATAAGTTATTTCCCCTTAAAGCTAACTTAAAGTCTAACTATATTTATAGCTAAAAAGGTTCTTTTTATATAAAGTAAAGGTTAAGAAGGTGCTTATAGCTTAAGAGAAGTAGGTAAAAGAGAATAAGGTAACTAAAGGTATTATTTCTACCTTTATAAATTTAACTTAGCCCCTTTTTAATCTTAAGGTACTAATATATATATAAAAGAGATATAGTAGCTTATAAAAAGTAGTGTAAAATCTAATTAAATAGGAGAGAATAAAGGAGAGTTAAGCTAATAGTAGGGGTAGTTTAACTATATATTTTAAAAAGGAGTGCTTAAGGTTTTTAAAGTAGATTATAATAGCCTTAAAAGTAGCTAATAAAGCTTATCTTTTTAAATAATTATAAAAGACCTAAAGAGGGTAAAATTAACTAAAGGCTAATATAGGTTTATCTTAAATACTCTCTTTATTTTTATTTTTTCTTTCCCTTATAAGTAGTAGTATAATAAATAATAGTAGTTATAAATAATAATAGTAACTATAATTTATAATTATAGCTAAGTTCCCTTATATACTCTACTATAGGCCTAAGGTGCTAGCCCCTTATATTTATAAAGCATTTAGTAATAGTATAGTAATAAAGCTACTTTAGCTTAATTAAAATATATTTTAGCTAAGAGTTAGCTTAGTTCTATATTAATCCTATTTAGTTTTTACTACTTTATTTACTTTATACTTTTATTTCTTTCTAAGGTAATTAGTTAATATAAAATAAGGGATATAACTAATTTTTAGTATTTACTTACTAAAGAAGCTTATAAATTAAGGTATATTAAAAGTAACTTAAATATCTCTATAATTTTAAAAGGGTAGTGCTTTAAGCTTAAATAGTTATAAATAGTTATATTTTAAATATTTTAAGATAATATAGTAGTAGTTCTTAAAGGTAAGCTAATAGTAGTAAATAAGTAAGTCTATACTAAGGATATATTAGTTATAAAAGAAGGATTTAAGCTTAATCTTTTTTATATATATTTATATAAAAATAAATAACTTATACTTATTAAGAGGCTTATATAAATATATAAGCTTCTATATAGTTCTAAAGTTAAAGTCTTACTTAGCTATTATAAAGGTATAGTAAAGCTAATATATATATACTATAGCTTTCTTTTAATACTATTTATTTACCTATTTTTATTTTAGCTTTTTAATAAGGTTAAGTTTATTAAAATATAAAGGGGGGTAGTATTAAAGGGGTATAAAAAGGGCTGGTTTAAGGCCTTAATAAGTGCGCTAATAATATCTTTATTAAAGCTAAGTTATAATTACTATATAAGCGTCTTAGATTTTCTTTATTATACTATTTACTTTAATTTATTTATAAAAGTATTATACTTAAAAGTTAAAATAAAGGTTAATAAATAATATAGCTACTTTAGTTTCTATTAAGGCCTAAGGTATAGCCTTATAAATACCTATAATAACTTAAAGATAGTAAAGTTACTCTTTTTTAAACTTTTTAGCTATACCCTTAGTAACCTTTTTATAGCTTATTAGGGTATAGTATATTCTTATATTATATATAACTAAGCTTTAAATAATCTATATATAAAAAATACTTATATTTTATATAAAGTACCCTTATATTAATACTAAGACTATAGTAAAAGTAAGTTATTACTAAGCTAGTTTTTTTATAACTTTAAATTAATAAGTTTTTTATTAAAGCTTTCTATATACCTATACCTTAAAAAAGTAAGTAGACTAAATAGGCTAAATAGTAGTGTTTCTAAGTTAAACTAAGGTTATTATTAATTAGTAGTATTTAATAAAGTAAATAAGTTTACTCTTTTATAAGTAAAACTTTAAGCTTAACTTAGTAAACTATTTTTAGTAAACCTTTTAAGCTTATTTAAGTTAGGCTTAATTATCCTTTACTATATACTTATAAGTAAGGATATTTATATTATTTAAGAACCCTAGGACTAATATAGAATTAACTAACTATAGCTTAGTATAAAAAGGGATAATATATAGAAGAAATAGTATAAGGGAGATAGAGAAACCCTATAAAACCCTAATAGTTATAGGTATAGTGTTAGTAGCCTTACTTTTAAAATAAAGATAAGCTATTTTAATAGCTATAAAGGCTTAGGTTTATACTACTATTTACTTAAGAAAGCTTAAGAAGATTATTATATATATAAGTTAATAGTAGTATATAATATTAAAAGCTATAAAGATATTTAGCTAAAAAAGCAATATAGTTCTGCTATAATACTATATTATATATATAGCCTTAGTAAGAATACTAAGGGCTACCTTTATTAACTTATTAGCTCTATTTTCTATTTATATATTAAGGAGAGCGCCTCCCTTTTTAGCTATATAGATAATCTAAATTGCTACTATTACTTCTAAGACCTTACCTATAACGCTTAAGAGTAATATTAGCCTTTAGGCTCTAGCCTATTAAAGCTCTTAGGGAGACTTCCCTAGTTTTTATAGCACTACTACTTTTGCCTTCCGAAACGGAGCCAGGTAGTGCCCAACTTAGTAACAAGGGGTAAATACTTATTAATAGGTAATTTATATAAAGTATTATTAAAAAAAGCTTATAATAATAATCTTAAACTATAACTTATACTTATTAATTATTTTAAATAAAAACCTAGATTTTAGTATTATTAAAATATAAACTAATAATACTCTTAGCCTTAATAATATTATATTTTTTAAGAAAGAAAAAGCTATATTAAAAAATATTAAATTTATTATAAAACTAAAGTAAAAGCTAATATTTAAAAAACCCTTTATCTTTAATAGCTATATTTTTTATAATATAAAAATAAAAATATAAAAGTTAAATAAAAAAGCTAAAGTAATAAGCTTATAATAATTAAAACTAATAAGCTAAGTATAAAGGTAGAATATATAAAGTAATAAGCTTATAAAGTATATATTTTAATAATCTATTAACTTAAAGCTACTTTTAATCTTTTAGTTATAATATAAGTCTAAAACCCTAACTAAACTAATATAAATAAGCTTAATAAAAGAATTTAATAGTAAATTAATAATTTTTAATAAGGAATTTAATATATTTTACTTAAGCTTTAATTAGTAGCTTTATATATTTTTATTTATTTATTTATTTATTAAATTACCCTAGACGGCTGGTAGCAGCCGCTATCTAGTACCTTATCTTACTAATTTATATAGGAAAAACCTTAGTATAAAGAGAAAAACCTATATACTATATATTTATATATCTACTAAGGCCTATATAGGCCTTAGGGTAGTCCTAGCTATAGAAGTAAGGTACACTGCCTATTAGGCTAAGTGTGGTAGTAGTTACTAAAAAGTAAGATAGGAAGGTTTAGGCATAAGTAAGATCTATATTTAATTAGTAATAGTAATTCTAAGGAACTAGTAGAAGCTAATAAGGTCCTAAGTTAGCATTAGTATAAGTTAAACTATATTAATTAGTCTCTTAGGCTTACTTATTCTATTTATTCTTAATTAGTATAAGCTATTAAATAATAGGGGATAAGTTAGGTTTAGTAGTAATATAAGGGAATTTAAAGTCTTATTAGGGTTAATAGGGTATTAACTTAGCCTTTATTTAGATTAAGGAGTTTAGTTTAAATTAGTAGAGTAGCTAGCTAGCAGCTATAAGATTTAATAGTAGGGTTATATAAAGGCAGATAGCTAAGAAAATAAATAAAGGCTTTCCTCTTAAGTCTTTAGCCTTCTCTTTTTTCTTTTTTCTTTTTAATTATCCCCTTTATCTATAAATTACCCTTTAATTAATACTATTTTAGTAAGATTACTATAGCTTTAATTAATTTTTACTAACTCTTTCCCTTAAAAGATACTTAGTAAAAGAAATAAAAAAGACCCCCCTTTAAAGCTAGTAAGTCCCTTTATTAGTCTTATATTAGTATAAAGCTAATATTATTTAAGGGCACTATTTACACTTAGCCTTATAAACCTTATTTTATATAGTTTAAAGAGATTATAAAATATTATCTTAATTAAAAAAGTAAGTAAATTTAAGTTAGGTTTAATATAGTGCTATAGCTAACTTAATTATAAACCTTACTAAACTCTACTATAAATATATTAAGTAAGGTAAAAATTATACTTTTATAAGTTATTTTCCCTTAAAGCTAACTTAAGGCTTAATTATATTTATAGCTAAAAAGGTTCTTTTTATATAAAGTAAAGGTTAAAAAGGTGCTTATAGCTTAAGAGAAGTAGATAAGAGAGAATAAGGTAACTAAAGGTATTATCTCTACCTTTATAAGTCTAACTTAGCCCTTTCTTAATCTTAAGGTACTAATATATATATAAAAGGGATATAATAGCTTATAAAAAGTAGTGTAAAATCTAATTAAGTAAAAAGGAATAAGGGAGGGTTAAGCTAATAGTAAGAGTAGTTTAATTATATACTTTAAAAAGGAGTGCTTAAGGTTCTTAAAGTAAATTATAATAGCCTTAAAAGCAGCTAATAAGGCCTGCCCTTTTAAATAACTATAAAAGACTTAAGGGGGGTAGAATTAGCTAAGGGCTAATATAGATCTATTCTAAATACTCTCTTTATTTTTATTTTTTCTTTTCCTTATAAGTAGTAGTATAATAAATAATAGTAATTATAAATAATAATAGTAATTATAATCTATAGTTATAGCTAAGTCCCTTTATATACCTTACTATAAGCCTAAGGTGCTAGCCCTTTATATTTATAAAGCGTTTAGTAATAGTATAATAATAGAGCTACTTTAGCTTAGTTAAGGCGTATCTTAGCTAAGGGTTAGCTTAGTCCTATATTAGTTCTATTTAGTTCTTACTACTTTATTTACCTTATACTTCTATTTCTCTTTAAGATAGGTAGCTAATATAAAATAAGAAATATAACTAATTTTTAGTATTTACTTACTAAAAAAGCCTATAAATTAAAGTGTATTAAGAGCAACTTAAATATCTTTATAATCCTAAAAGGGTGGCGCCTTAGGCTTAAATAGTTATAAATAGTTGTATTTTAGATATTTTAGAATAATATAGTAATAATCCTTAAAATTAAGCTAATAGTAGTAAATAAGTAAGTTTATACTAAGAATATATTAGTTATAAAGGAAGGATTTAAGCCTAATCTTTTCTATATATATTTATATAAGGATAAATAACTTATACTTATTAAGGGGCCTATATAAGTGTATAAGCTTTTATATAGTTTTAAAGTTAGGGTCTTACTTAGCTACTATAAGGGTATAGTAAAGCTAATATATATATACTATAGCTTTCTCTTAATACTATTTATTTGCTTATTTTTATTTTAGCTTCTTAATAAAGTTAAGTCTATTAAGGTATAAAGAGAGGTAGTGTTAAAGGGATATAAAAAGGGCTAGTTTAAGGCCTTAATAGGTATGCTAATAATATCTTTATTAAAGCTAAGTTATAATTACTATATAGGCACTTTAGATTTTCTTTATTATACTATTTACTTTAATTTACTTATAAAAGTATTATACCTAAAAGTTAAAATAAAGATTAATAAGTAGTATAGCTACTTTAGTTTCTACTAAGGCTTAAGGTATAGCTTTATAAGTACTTATAATAACCTAGAGATAGTAAAGTTACTTTTTCTTAAACTCTTTAGCTATACTTTTAATAACTCTTTTATAGCTTATTAAAGTATAGTATATTTTTATACTATATATAACTAAGCTTTAAATAACTTATATATAGAGGATCTTTATATTCTATATAAGGCACCCTTATATTAATACTAAAACTATAGTAAGGGTAAGTTATTACTAAGCTAGTTTCCTTATAACTTTAGATTAGTAAGCCTTTTATTAAAGCTTTTTATATATCTATACCTTAAGAAAGTAGGTAGACTAAATAAGCTAAATAGTTATATTCTTAAGTTAAACTAAAGTTATTATTAATTAGTAGTATTTAGTAAAGTAAATAAGTTTACTTTTTTATAAGTAAAACTTTAGGCTTAACTTAATAGATTAATTTTAGTAAACCTCTTAAGCTTACTTAAGTTAGGCTTAGTTATCCTTTATTATATACTTATATATAAGGATATTTATATTATTTAAGAACCTTAGGACTAGTATAGAATTAACTAACTATAGCTTAGTATAAAGGGGGGTAATATATAAGAGAAATAATATAAGGGAGATAGAGGAACTCTATAGAACCTTAGTAGTTATAAATATAACGTTAGTAGCTTTACTCTTAAAGTAGAGATATATTGTTTTAGTAGCTATAAAGGCTTAGGTTTACGCTACTATCTACTTAAAAAGGCCTAAGGATAGTATTATATATATAAGTTAATAGTAGTGTATAGTATTAAAGGCTGCGGAGATATCTAGCTAGAGGAGCAACGCGGTCCCGCTGTAGTGCCACGTCGCGCGCACGGCTTTAGTAAGATACTCTCTTTATTCTTATTTCTTCTTTCCCTTATAAGTAGTAGTATAATAAATAATAATAGTTATAAATAATAATAGTAATTATAATCTATAGTTATAGCTAAGTCCCCTTATATACTCTACTATAGGCTTAAGGTGCTAGCCCCTTATATTTATAAGGTATTTAATAATAGTATAATAATAGAGCTGCTTTAGCTTAGTTAAGGTATATTTTAGCTAAGGGTTAGCTTAGTTTTATATTAGTTTTATTTAGTTTTTACTACTTTATTTACTTTATACTTTTATTTCTTTTTAAGGTAGGTAGCTAATATAAAATAAGGGATATAACTAATCTTTAGTATTTACTTATTAAAAAAGCTTATAGATTAAGGTATATTAAAAGCAACTTAAATATTTTTATAATTTTAAAGGGGTAGTGCCTTAGGCCTAAATAGTTATAAATAGTTATATTCTAAATATTTTAAGATAATATAGTAGTAGTCCTTAAAGTTAAGCTAATAGTAGTAAATAAGTAAGTTTATACTAAGGATATATTAGTTATAAAAGAAGGATTTAAGCTTTATCTTTTTTATATATATTTATATAAGAATAAATAATTTATACTTATTAAGGGGCTTATATAAATATATAAGCTTTTATATAGTTCTAAAGTTAAGGTCTTACTTAGCTATTATAAAGGTATAGTAAGGCTAATATATATATATTATAGCTCTTTTTTAATATTATTTATTTACTTATTTCTATTTTAGCTTTTTAATAGGGTTAAGTTTATTAAAGTATAAGGAGAGATAGTATTAAAAAGGTATAAAAAAAGCTAGTTTAAGGCTTTAATAAGCGCGCTAGTAATATCTTTATTAAAGCTAAGTTATAATTACTATATAGGCGCCTTAAATTTTCTTTATTATACTATTTACTTTAATTTATTTATAAAAGTATTATACTTAAAAGTTAAAATAAAGGTTAATAAGTAATATAGTTACTTTAGTTTTTATTAAGGCTTAAGGTATAGCCTTATAAGTACTTATAATAACCTAAAGATAGTAAAGTTACTTTTTTTTAAACTCTTTAGCTATACCTTTAGTAACCCTTTTATAGCTTATTAAGGTATAGTATATTTTTATATTATATATAACTAAGCTTTAAATAACCTATATATAAAGGATCCTTATATTTTATATAAGGCACCCTTATATTAACGCTAAAACTATAGTAAGGGTAAGTTATTATTAAGCTAGTTTCTTTATAACTTTAAATTAGTAAGTCTTTTATTAAAGCTTTTTATATACTTATATTTTAAAAAAGTAAGCAGACTAAATAAGCTAAATAGTAGTATTTTTAAGTTAAACTAAGGTTATTATTAGTTAATAGCGTTTAATAAAGTAAATAAGTTTACTTTTTTATAAATAAAATTTTAGGCTTAATTTAATAAACTATTTTTAGTAAACCTTTTAAGCTTACTTAAGTTAAGCTTAGTTATCCTTTACTATATACTTATAGATAAGAATATTTATATTATTTAAGAACCTTAGAATTAGTATAGAATTAACTAACTATAGTTTAATATAAAGAGGGGTAATATATAAAAAAAATAATATAAAAGAGATAAGGGAATCTTATAAAACTTTAGTAGTTATAGGTATAGTATTAGTAGCCTTACTTTTAAAATAAAGATAAGCTATTTAAATAGCTATAAAGGCTTAGGTTTATACTACTATTTACTTAAAAAGGCTTAAGAAAATTATTATATATATAAGTTAATAGTAGTATATAGTATTAAAGGCTATAAAGATATTTAGCTAAAAAAGTAATATAGTTCTACTATAGTACTATATTATATATATAGCCTTAGTAAGGATATTAAGGGCTACCTTTATTAACCTATTAGCCTTATTTTCTATTTATATATTAAAGAGAGTGCCTTCCTTTTTAGCTATATAAGTAATTTAAATTACTACTATTACTTTTAAAACCTTACTTATAATACTTAAAAGTAATATTAGCCTTTAAGCTTTAGCTTATTAAAGCTTTTAAAGGGACTTTCTTAGTTTTTATAGCACTATTACTTTTGCCTTCTAAAATAAAGCTAAGTAGTGCTTAACTTAGTAATAAATATTAAGTAGATATACTAATATTTAAGCTAATAGCTTATTATATATCTTAAAGAACCTTACTAAAAGCTTATTAAGTTTAAGTGCCTTTTAGCTAACTAAGTGCTTTATAACTATATAGATTTTATCTTTATTAAATTTTTTTAAGTTTAAGAATATAATAGTATTAAGGTAAGCCTTTAAGTCTTTTAGTATATTATTAATATAGGTATAAGATAAGGGAAAGAACTATTTTATAAATATTACTACTTTTTTATTATAAGAATATACTTAAGAGATTATATTACCCTTACTTTAAAGTAAAGTTAGTATCTATTAAGTATTAAAAGGGAGGCTATTATAAAGATATACCTATTATTTTAATTTTTATAAAATAAGCTACTTAATAGTTACTAATTAAATAAGGTGTTTTTAAGTATTATATTACTCTTTATAAACTACTTAGAATTAAGTCTTAGCTACTTTAGTAGTAGTTTATTAGTTTATATTAGTTTTAGTTACTCTTTAATAATATTAAGCTCTCTTTATCTCTTAGACTACCTCTTTAACTTTTATATTTTACTATAGCTACTAATAAAGCCTACCTTAAGGGTTTCTTAAAGTTAATTTCCTAATAATTTACTAAAGCTTACTTATTAACTAGTTTATAAATAAGTTAATCTTTTTAAAGGTATTTAATAGCTTCTTAAAATAGTTATAATAAAGCTAATATATAGCCTTATTAAATATAATATTATTATTTATAAATGCTTAGCTAAACCTAAGGTTTTTATTTCTTAGTTAGTATATTTCTATCTTAATATAAATAAGCTATAAAATATAGTTAAACCTATTTAAGTTAAAGCTTTTAATAAACTTAATAAATAGGTTAAGGGTAGCTTAAGTATAGTTAATTATATTACTTTATTAGCCTTAGGTTTATTAAATTATTTTACTTTAAAGGGTAATAAGCCTAAGTTACTATTAAGTTATAAGTGTTAAGAAAGTATTATAGCTTAAGAAAGTATATTTATACTTATTTTATAGTAGGTAGTATTAGTTAAAGTCCTTAATAAATATAGTTTAATCCCTTAAAAAAGCTAATATAAGTTTATATAAAGGCATAGTTTAATTATATTTAAAGTTAAATAAATATATAAAGTAGATTTCTATATCTTATAAGGTAATAGAGTATTAATCTGTTTTATACTAAGTTATTTACAATTTAGGGCTATATTTTTAATATATATATATAGCTATTCTACCTTTATATATAGTAAGTTAGTAGTAGCCTAAGCTTAAAGTAAGGGGTAATTAATTAGAACTATATAGTTCTTATATTACTATTATATTAGTCTTAAGCTAAGCACTTAGTATTATATACACTAAGTGTGTTTTTTTCTATATATTTTAATATAATACCTTTATTATAAAAGGGTAATAGGTTAGCTATTATATTTAGCTAGCTCTTTAGTAAAAATAGGTTAAAGGCTTAAATAATTATTTATTATACTATATTACTAAATTACTAAAGCTAATAAGAAAGGTTATACCTTAATAGTTTAGTTTTTACTTTTTTTAAAGCGCTTAATTTATTTTTAAAGTAACTTTTTATAAGCTATAAAGTTATTTACTTTTTTATAATAGCTATAACTTTTAACTTTAGTTTAGCCTTTTTATTTTATACTATTTAGAATAGTAAAAGTATATAGCTTTACTAAGTAAGCTACTTTAGCTTATATTTATTACTTATTTACTATAATATAGAGTTAAAACTAAGCTAAGTGCTTATTAAAGCAGTTAAGGTAATATTTATAAATATTATCTATAAAGGCTAAGTATAATTATTCTCTCTCCTTATACTAATTAGCTATATAGTAGCTATACCTTAAGGTAGCTTTATAGTATACTATAATATAGCTAAATTTATAATATTTATAATACTATTTAAAGTAAATAGTATTATTATATAGTTTAGTATTAAATATCTTAGCTTTAAAAACTACTTTAACTTAATATAAGTAGTTAGCTATATTTACTCTATTAATACTTATAATAAAGAGAGCTTTATTAAAGGTATTATATAGTTTTTAAGTTATAACCCTAACTATCTTAAAGCTATTAGTAATAATAAAGGCCTTTATAATATCTTTCTTTAATTAGTTTTAGTAAAAATAATTAAGAAATCCTTTAATAATTATACTAAACACTTAGTATTAAAGGGTTATATTTAGTCTAAATATATATTAGACTTAGTCCTTACTTATTAAGTAAGGTTTAGCTAAGTTCTTAAATATTATAATAGTATCCCTACTATAAAGGTATTTTATAGCTATAGTATATTTAGTATTAATAGCTATATTAATAGTAGTAATAATATCTTTTAAGGACTTAGTTTTAAAAAGCTTATTAATAAAGGGCCTTTTAATAAGGACTTTATAGTATACCTAAGGCAGCACTACTAAGATAATTAGCTAATAAGTAAATCTTTAGCTAAAAAAGGCTATATTAGTAGTAGTAGTTATTTTATAAGCTATAATAGAAGCTTAAGAGGTTTTTAAGTTAGTTCTAAGCTAAATTACCTTCTTAATAGCCTTTTTAATAGTTTCCTTAAGGTTCTTTATTATAATTAGTTTAAAGGTATTAATAATATTATAGTAAATATATATTATTTTTATATTTAAATAAAAGAGGTAGAAGTCCTAAATCCCTTTTAGTAAGTCTATATTAAATAGCTTAATAATCTTATTATAATTCTTATATAAGTATACTAATACTTTATCCTAACTTATAATAAGCTTAGAATTAACTTAAGGGGTAGTTATATTATTATTATTATTAGCTTTTACATTTAAATAGTAATAACTTTATAAAAGGCTATAATTCCTAATATTAATATCTATTAGTATTATACTACCTATTATGCCTATGCTTTAGGACTAATATAGTATTAAAGAGGGGGGTAAATAGGCTTAATAAAACGTTTTATTAACTTTTTAAGCGGTTTAGAGTTAATTCTATAGCGCTATTATAGTGCAGGCGAATTTGCGAAAAAAATTTTCCCTTAGCTTATTATATATTTTTATTAATAATTCTTTTATAAATAATAAAGACTTAAGCTTATAAATTAGCTTTATAATAATCTTTAATAATAAGAAAAAAAATAATATTAATACTAAATTTAAGCTTTATAAAAATATTATTTATTTATTTATTAAATTACCCTAGACGGCTGGTAGCAGCCGCTATTTAGTACCTTATCTTACTAATCTATATAGAAAAAACCCTAGTATAGGGAGGAAAACCTATATATTATATATTTATATATCTACTAAGGCCTATATAAGCCTTAAAGTGGTCTTAGCTATAGAAGTAAGGTGTGCTGCTTACTAAGCTAAGTATAGTAGCAGTTACTAAAAGGTAGAATAGAAAGGTTTAGGTATAAGTAAGATCTATATTTAATTAATAGTAATCCTAAGGAATTAGTAGAAGCTAATAAGGTCCTAAGTTAGCGTTAGTATAAGTTAAACTATATTAATTAGTCTCTTAGGCTTACTTATTTTACTTATTCTTAATTAGTATAAGCTATTAAATAGTAAAGAATAAGTTAGGTTTAGTAGTAATATAAAGAAATCTAAAGTCTTATTAGGGTTAATAAGGCATTAACTTAGCCTTTATTTAGGTTAAGGAGTTTAGTTTAGATTAATAAAGCAGCTAGCTAGTAGCTATAAGATTTAATAGTAGGGTTATATAAAGGTAGGTAGTTAAAAAGATAAATAAAGGCTTTTCTCTTAAGTCTTTAGCCTTCTCTTTTTCCTCTTTCCTCTTTAATTATCCCCTTTATCTATAAGTTACTCTTTAGTTAATACTATTTTAGTAGAACTACTATAGCCTTAGTTAATTTCTACTAACTCCTCCCCTTAAAAAATACCTAGTAAAAGAAATAAAGAAGACCCCCTTTTAAAGCTAATAAGTTCCCTTATTAGTTTTATATTAGTATAAAGCTAATATTATCTAAGGGCACTACCTATGCTTAGCCTTATAAACCCTATTTTATATAGTTTAAAGAGATTATAAAATATTATCTTAATTAGAAAAGTAAGTAAATTTAAGTTAGGTTTAATATAATACTATAGCTAATTTAATTATAAACCTTACTAAACTCTACTATAAATATACTAAATAGGGTAAAAATTATACTTTTATAAGTTATTTCCTCTTAAAGCTAACTTAAGGCTTAATTATATTTATAGCTAAAAAGGTCCTTTTTATATAAAGTAAAAGTTAAAAAAGTACTTATAGCTTAAAAAGAGTAGGTAAAAGAGAATAAGGTAATTAAAGGTATTATCTTTACCCTTATAAGTCTAACTTAGCCCCTTCTTAATTTTAAGGTATTAATATATATATAGAAGAGATATAATAGCTTATAGAAAGTAGTATAAAATTTAATTAAGTAAAAAGGGATAGGGAAGAGTTAAGCTAATAGTAGAGGTAGTTTAACTATATACTTTAAGAAAGAGTGCTTAAGGTTCTTAAAGTAGATTATAATAGCCTTAAAAGTAGCTAATAAAGCTTATTCCTTTAAATAATTATAAAAGACCTAAAAGGGGTAGAATTAGCTAAGGGCTAATATAGGTTTATTCTAAATACTTTTTTTATTTTTATTTTTTCTTTCTTTTATAAGTAATAGTATAATAGATAATAGTAGTTATAAATAATAATAGTAACTATAATCTATAGTTATAGCTAAGTCCCTTTATATACCTTACTATAGGCCTAAAGTACTAGCCCTTTATATTTATAAGGCGTTTAGTAATAGTATAGTAATAAAGCTACTTTAGCTTAGTTAAGGTGTATTTTAGCTAAGGGTTAGCTTAATCTTATATTAATTTTATTTAGTTCTTACTGCTTTATTTACTTTATACTTTTATTTCTTTTTAAGGTAAGTAGCTAGTATAAAATAAGGAATATAATTAATCTTTAGTATTTACTTATTAAAGAAGCCTATAGACTAAGGTATATTAAGAGTAACTTAAATATCTTTATAATTCTAAAGGGGTAGCGCTTTAAGCTTAAATAATTATAAATAGTTATATTTTAAATATTCTAAGATAATATAATAATAGTTCTTAAAGTTAAGCTAATAGTAGTAAATAGGTAAGTCTATACTAAGGATATATTAGTTATAAAAAAAGGATTTAAGCTTAATCTTTTTTATATATATTTATATAAAGATAAATAATTTATACTTATTAAGAGGCTTATATAAATATATAAGCTTTTATATAGTTTTAAAGTTAGGGTCTTACTTAGCTATTATAAAGGTATAGTAGAGCTAATATATATATACTATAGCTTTCTCTTAATACTATTTATTTACTTATTTTTATTTTAGCTTTTTAATAAGGTTAAGTTTATTAGGGTATAAGGGAGAGTAGTATTAAAAAGGTATAAAAAGGGCTAGTTTAAGGCCTTAGTAAGTGTGTTAATAATATCTCTATTAGAGCTAAGTTATAATTACTATATAAGCGCTTTAAATTTTCTTTACTATACTATTTACTTTAATTTACTTATAAAAGTATTACATTTAAAAGTTAAAGTAAAGGTTAATAAATAGTATAGCTACTTTAGTTTCTACTAAGGCCTAAGGTATAGCTTTATAAGTATTTATAATAACCTAAAGATAGTAAAGTTACTTTTTTTTAAACTTTTTAGCTATACCCTTAGTAACCCTTTTATAGCTTATTAAGGTATAGTATATTTTTATACTATATATAATTAAGCTTTAAATAACCTATATATAAAGGATTCTTATATTTTATATAAGGCACTCTTATATTAATACTAAAACTATAGTAAGAGTAAGTTATTATTAAGCTAGTTTCCTTATAACTTTAAATTAATAAGCCTTTTATTAAAGCTTTTTATATATTTATACCTTAAGAAAGTAAGTAAACTAAATAAGCTAAATAATTATATTTCTAAGTTAAACTAAGATTATTATTAGTTAGTAGTGTTTAATAAAGTAAATAAGTTTACTTTTTTATAAATAAAACTTTAGGCTTAACTTAATAAATTAATTTTAATAAACCTCTTAAGCTTACTTAAGTTAGGTTTAGTTATTCTTTACTATATACCTATATATAAAGATATTTATATTATTTAAGAACCTTAGAACTAATATAGAATTAATTAATTATAGCTTAATATAAAGAAAAGTAATATATAAAAGGAATAATATAGAAGAGATAAGGGAACTTTATAAAACCTTAGTAATTATAAATATAGTGTTAATAGCCTTACTTTTAAAGTAAAGATATATTATTTTAGTAGCTATAAAGGCTTAAGTCTATACTATTATTTACTTAAGGAGGCCTAAGAATAGTATTATATATATAAGTTAATAGTAGTATATAATATTAAAAGCTATAAAGATATTTAGCTAAAGAAGTAATATAGTTTTACTATAATACTATATTATATATATAGCTTTAATAAGGATACTAAGTGTTACCTTTATTAACCTATTAGCCTTATTTTCTATTTATATATTAAAGAGGGCGCCTCCCTCCTTAGCTATATAGGTAATTTAAATTGCTATTATTACTTTTAAGACTTTACTTATAATACTTAAGAGTAATATTAGCCTTTAGGCTTTAGCTTATTAAAGCTTTTAAAAGAACTTCTTTAGTTTTTATAGCACTATTATTTTTACCTTTTAAAATAAAGCTAAGTAGTATCTAACTTAATAATAAGTATTAAGTAAATATATTAGTATTTAAGCTAATAGCTTATTATATACCTTAAGGAACCTTACTAAAAGCTTATTAAGTCTAAGTGCCTTTTAGCTAATTAAGTGCTTTATAACTATATAAATCTTATTTTTATTAAATTTTTTTAAGTTTAAGAATATAATAGTATTAAGGTAGGCCCTTAAGTCTTTTAATATATTATTAATATAGGTGTAAAATAAAGGAAAGAACTATTTTATAAACGCTACTACTTTTTTATTATAAAAATATACTTAAAAGGTTATATTACTCTTACCTTAAAGTAAGGTTAGTATCTATTAGGTATTAAGAGGGAGGCTATTATAAAAATATACTTATTATTTTAGTTTTTATAAAATAAGCTACTTAATAGTTACTAACTAAGTAAGGTATTTTTAGGCACTATATTACTCTTTATAAACTACTTAGGATTAGGTTTTAGCTACTTTAGTAGTAGTTTACTAATTTATATTAGTTTTAATTGCTTTTTAATAATATTAAGCTCTCTTTATCTTTTAAACTACCTTCTTAACTCTTATATTTTACTATAGCTACTAATAAGGCCTATCTTAGGGGTTTCTTAGGGTTAATTTCCTAATAATTTACTAAAGCTTACTTATTAACTAATTTATAAATAAGTTAATCTCTTTAAAGGTATTTAATAGCTCCCTAAAGTAGTTATAGTAGAGCTAATATATAGCCTTATTAAATATAATATTATTATTTATAAATGCTTAGCTAAACCTAAGGTTTTTATTTTTTAGTTAGTATATTTCTATCTTAATATAAATAAGCTATAGAATATAGTTAAACCTATTTAAGTTAAGGCTTTTAATAAACTTAATAAATAGGTTAAAGGTAGCTTAAGTATAATTAATTATATTACTTTATTAGCCTTAGGTTTATTAAGTTATTTTACCTTAAGGGGTAATAAGCTTAAGTTACTATTAAGTTATAAGTATTAAAAGGGTATTATAGCTTAAGGAGGTGTGTTTATACTTATTCTATAGTAGGTAGTATTAGTTAAAGTCCTTAATAAGTATAGTTTAATCCTTTAAAAGAGTTAATATAAGTTTATATAAGAGTATAGTTTAGTTATATTTAAAATTAAAGAAGTATATAAAGTAGATTTCTATATTTTATAAGATAATAAAGTATTAATCTATTTTATACTAAGTTATTTATAATTTAAAGCTATGTTTTTAATATATATATATAGCTGTTCTACCTTTATATATAGTAAGTTAGTAATAGCTTAAGCTTAAAGTAGGGGGTAATTAATTAGGATTATATAGTTCTTATATTACTATTATATTAGTCCTAAGCTAGGCGCTTAGTATTATATATACTAAGTGTATCTTCTTCTATATATTTTAGTATAATACCTTTATTATAAGAGAGTAATAGGTTAGCTGCTATATTTAGCTAGCCCTTTAATAAGAAGAGGTTAAAGGCTTAGGTAGTTATTTATTATACTATATTATTAAATTACTAAAGCTAATAAAGAAGGTTATACCTTAGTAGTTTAGTTCTTACTCTTTTAAAAGCATTTAACTTATTTTTAAGGCAACTCTTTATAAGCTATAAAGCTGCTTACCCTTTTATAATAGTTATAGCTTTTAACTTTAGTTTAGCCTTTTTATTTTATACTATTTAAAATAGTAAAAGTATATAGCCTTACTAAATAGGCTGCTTTAGCTTAAGCTTATTACTTATTTACTATAATATAAAATTAAAATTAAGCTAAGTGCTTACTAAAGTAGTTAAGGTAATATTTATAAGTATTACCTATAAGGGCTAAGTATAATTATTCTCTCTTTTTATATTAATTAGCTATATAGTAGCTATACCTTAAGATAGCCTTATAATATACTATAATATAGCTAAATTTATAGTATTTATAATACTATTTAAGGTAAATAGTATTATTATATAGTTTAGTATTAAATATCTTAGCTTTATAAACTATCTTAACTTAATATAAGTAGTTAGCTATATTTACTTTATTAATACCTATAATAAAGGGAGCTTTATTAAAGGTACTATATAGTTTCTAAGTTATAACCCTAATTATTTTAAGGCTATTAGTAGTAATAAAGGCCTTTATAATATCTTTCTTTAATTAGTTTTAGTAAAGGTAGTTAGGGAATCCTTTAATAATTATATTAAATACTTAATATTAAAGGGTTATATTTAGTTTAAATATATATTAAACCTAGTCCTTACTTATTAAGTAAGGTTTAGCTAAGTCCTTAAATATTATAATAGTGTTCCTATTATAAAAACGCCTTATAGCTATAGTATATTTAATATTAATAGCTATATTAATAGTAGTAATAATATCTTTTAAGGACTTAGTTTTAAAAAGCTTACTAATAAAGGGCCCTTTAATAAGGACTTTATAGTGTACCTAAGGTAGCACTACTAAGATAATTAATTAGTAAGCAGATCCTTAGCTAAAGGGAGCTATATTAGTAATAGTAGTTATTCTATAAGCTATAATAGAAGCTTAAGAGGTTCCTAAGTTAGTCCTAAGCTAGATTACCTTTTTAATAGCCTTTTTAATAGTTTCCTTAAGGTTCTTTATTATAATTAGTTTAAAGGTATTAATAGTACTATAGTAAGTATATATTATTTTTATATTTAAGTAGAAGAGGTAGAAGTCTTAAATCCCTTTTAATAAGCCTATATTAAATAGCCTAATAATTTTATTATAATCCTTATATAAGTGTGCTAGCGCTTTATTCTAATTTATAGTAAGCTTAGAATTAACTTAAGAGGTAGTTATATTATTATTATTATTAGCCTTTATATTTAGGTAGTAGTAACTCTATAAAAGGCTATAATTCTTAGTATTAATATCTATTAGTATTATATTACCTATTATACCTATACTTTAGGACTAATATAATATTAGGAAGGGGGGTAAATAGGCTTAATAAAACGTTTTATTAACTTTTTAAGCGGTTTAGAGTCGATTCCGCAGCGCTGTTGCAGTGCGGGCGAATTCGCAAAAGTTTAATTTTTTTATAAAAATATTATTATATATAGCTTAATAAAAAGTAAAAGAGTTAGAAAAGGGGTTTTAAATTAAAGCTATATAAAATAGTATAAGGCACTAATATTACTTATATAGTAGGTACTATATTAAATATAATTACTAAAAAGTTATAAATCTTATAAATATTAATAATTATTTATATAAATTCCTTTTTACTATATAAATACTCTATAAAGTTAAAAATAATAAAGATAAAGAGGCTTATAATTAATATTATAGCTCTTTAATAGTTATATAAGTAGTAAAAGATTATAAAAATCTATTAAATTAATAAGGAAAATAATATTATAGATTTAATAATAAAGGTAAGACTAAATAAGGTATTTAAGGGCTTTATTAATATAAATAAGGCTAAAATATAAATAAAAGAATAGATTAAAAAAGAAGTAATTTAATAAGTAAAATTAAAAAGGTTAAGTATATATATAGTATTTTTTAAAATTAAAGTAGTTTAAAATTAGTTTAATATAAAGCTAACTAATTAAAGGCTTTTTTATAAAAGTAAATACTTTAAATTTTATTTATTTTTTTAAGTTACTTTTTAAGTAATTTCTTTTTTTTTTAAAAAAAAAGAATTTATAAGTATTAAAATTACCCCTTTATAAAAAAACCTTAGTATAGCTTAAGTAAATTAATAAAAGTAAGAGTAGCGCTTTTATAAAGTATATTTCTATAAATATAAAGCTGCACTTAAGGGGAAAAGTAGGCTAATAATACTACTACTTTTCCTACCTTTTCTAACCTTTAAAGCTAGCTTAGAACCTTTATAGAATAAGCTAAATTAAACCCTTTTTATCACCCCTTTTTATTATATATAATACTAGCCGGACTAACAAAATATAAAAATTATATAATAGCTATAAATAAAAGACTAAAAGGTAATAAATAAAAAATAAAAATATCTTTTTTAATAAGTATAAAAAGGAATATTTTATAAAAAGAATAAAAGGCTTAAAAATAGTTTATAAAAAAATATAAGTAGATCTAAGGTAAAATATATAAGATTTTATATTTTATTATAAGCCTAAAGTAATTATATATATTTCTTAAATTACTTATAGTTAGTATACTTAAATTTCTCTTTTAAAATATGTTATTTATTTTTATTTATTCACTTATTAGCTTTAAAAGGGATATTACTTTTATTAAACTAAGCTAGCTATAAATAACAGTTTATTAGCTATTAAAGTAAGCTTTAATATTAATAAGGTAAAGAGCTAAGTAGGTTTATATAAAAAGGCTTATTTAAGTTAATATAGTAAATAACTAAATATATAGTATCTAAATTATTATTTCTCTACTATTAAACTATAGTAAGTCTTTATCTTTTATATTAAGTAGTTAAAAGAAAGGTAAAAAGGGAGCTATATAATAAATTTAAGCTTTAGGCTTAAATTTTAAGCGCTCTTTTTATAGGCCTTTTATAAGCTTATAAGGCTTACTTAGAGTTACTTTTATATACTTATATTATATATAAGCTAAATATATAGTAGAAAGGAGAAGGGCTTTCTTATTCCTCTTTAAGGAAATTAATAATACTATTATTACTAAAAAGCAGCAGCCTTCTAGGCTAGACTATAAAAGTATATAAAATTAGTAAACAGCTTAACCTTACTTTTCTTACTTATTAAGCACTAATTAGCTAATATAGCCCCCTTAAACTATATTAGCTAATTAGTATTTAGACTTTATTAAGCCTATATTTAAGCTAGGTTTTATTTATTTAAATATAAGAAAAATCTATACTTTATATAGAAATTAAACCTATAACCTCCCCTATTTTTCTTACTTATATAAGAAAAGTGTTTAGGTTTTCTATAACGCTTAACTACTACGCTGTAGGGTTATATAAATTAGTTATAATTCTAATGTTTAAAGTTATATACTAATTTTCATTAAGTTAACTTTTAAAGAGTGTATTAGCACCTTCTTTATATAGCTATAAGTTTATTTTTTTATTCTCTTTTATAAATATTTTTTCTAAAAAATAAAAAGTAGCTTATAAGCCTTATTTAAAAAGCTAAGCCTTTTAATAAGCTTAAAGGCTATATTAAGAAAAAAATCTTTCCTTTTTTAGCTATTTATTAACTAAGCCTATTACTTATAATACTAAACAAATAAATAAAACTCTAAAAAAATTCTACTACCTTTTCTAAGCTAAAATTTAGTATATTTTATATGCTAATAGTTATATACTAAGCTTTTAATATTAGTTTTAAGGATTATAGCTTCTGCTTTAGTATTATATAGACCGTTTAGCTTCTAGCTTACTAAGCTGTACTACTTAGGGTATTTTAGAGGTTAAAAGCCTTCATAAACCCCTTATTTCTAATAAACTACCTCTACTTCAGATATAAGCCTTTTAATATAACTAACTACCCTTAAAGCTAAAAATTAAAATAATAAAAACTATTAAAATTTATAAAAAGTATCTTAAATGCCTAAAAAAGATGCTATACCTAAAACTAATGCCTATAAAGGTACTTGTTTTAAACCTTTTAATTTAACTATTTCGTATATGAAAGAAGGGTATAAAGGTTTATTTATAATGAAACTAAGTCTATAGCCTAAATAATAAAATGCGTTGCCTAGATAATAGCAGTAGGATCCAGAGCACTCACTTCTTAAGTAAACTCGGCCTTGTTTCTGCCCTGGGCCGTCTTTTCTGTAGCGCTTAAAGGTGTTGCGATTCCGGTGCGTACGCCTGATTGCCACCGGCGCATTCGCTCTGTACTAGTCCTAGCATAACTATGCCGGGCGTGACGCCCTCGAAGCGAAACTTCATTTAGAACAGTTGTCCTGTCCGATTCTATCCTGGGCATTTTCACTTCCTCTTTCCCAATTCGCGGCCCACTGGCTGCAGCGATGCTGCTCGATGCTTGGACGGCGTGACCCTGAAAGGATGTCATATGAATTGGATCCCGAAAGGATGTCATATGAATTGGATCGACCAGTGGACCTTGCGCTTGATCCAGCATGGTTGGGTTATTTCGTGATGTGTATTGGACATGCGCAGCTACTGGCGTTTCCGGTGTTGTCGTCGCCATATCCCCATGCCCTGGCATCAACTGTCGTCCAGAAAGACCTTGTTTCCATATACCAGATTTTAGAGCACCAGAGTTCTCATGTCTTCTGCCCCTTACGGCCACAGGATCGGTGAAACGTAGGACAGGCACATGACTGGAAGGAAACAGAAGTCCAGTCGAGCGAGAAGGGGTATGAATCGGAGTCAAGGCTTCCTGCTTATAGTCGGGCCGTCGAGATAGTGGGAGCCATTTCAGATGTTTCAGGGTAGTCTTATGCGAGTCATTGGTTTGAAAAAGGTCGGGGGAAGCCTCAACGTGCTTTAATCGGCTTGCAAGATGTCGCCACTGTTGAAAAGCTCTGTTTCGATGGTCTCTTTCATGTCTACGTCTCACCATATCTGCTGAATGTGCCTGGCCCCCCTTTTGAAGAGTCGATCTCGCCCATGCCTTCAGAGACTGACGTTGCTGCTCTGATGCCCATAGTTCCCCACCGTCCAGTTGTCGCTGGTAGTAAGCATCGGCGAGCTTGCGCCATTCGTGTAAAAATTGTCGTTCTCGAATATTGACCGCCAGATCATGTAACGAAGCTCCTTCAACAGCTTGTAACTGCCATGCTGCATATATCGCTCGCCCTCGAATCGCGCTGTGCAATGTTTGACGTTTACTTACTGTCGCCTTGAAGGTTCTAGCGTGTGACTTCCATCGAGTGAGAGCAGTATAAAAGCTACGCCGCCGTCTTTTCGAAGAAACCTGAGTGTATTTCATCATAAGATGACGGCGAACTACCATTTTTATCTGCTGCTTTTCGTTTCTGACAGCTGCACCAACACGTTCCAGAAAAAAAGTTGCGCAGATGTACCACAATGCCCGGTATCCCAAGATGGCGGACTGCCGCTGGGCTTGAGTAAAGCTGACTATATGGCTAGCAAGCTTAATGGCAGACATGAATCTGATGAAGTTCTTCGATGACACCTGTAGTGCGGACTGGCGTGAAACAGCTGCAAACCAGGTATGGAGATATTTCAATGCCAATACATGCTGGATTTTGTCACGAAACGCTTCAGTGCGTGCTCGTAGACGCCACGTTTCAATCATTCGGGCTGACAGCTCCGCGGCAAGACCTTGCCGGCATAAGTCGGCTCGAAATCCCATTTTTGTGTGTTTACTCCAAGTGCGGAGCCAGCGAGGTCCTTCAAAACCTGTAGTAAGCTGCTGCGCTAATCTGATATGAGATCTGTGTTTTGTGCGATAATTTGTCCAAGTGTTAAGGTGGCGTTTGTATCTATTGTAGCGGCTCAACCACGTAATATTTCTTCTTAGTTCGCTATAATTCCAAGTCTGCTCAAGCCATCGGTCAATTGTCGCTATCTGTCCCAGCCGTGTTAACCTATTTGCGGACAACTGACACAAAACGCTGCTGAACCAGAAATTCAGCATTCGGAATATTGTCTCTCTGATTCGTGATGTGGCTGCCAAAGATGCCGTCAATTTGAGCTGTCTTGCATGACGACCTATCGCGCGCTGTAGCTTCTGTACAGCACACAAAGCTTTCAGTTGCCTGATTCTGGGCTGTGTTGAATTGGGTGCTTGAAGCCAACTATTAAAGCACCGAAATCGAATCATGTGCCTCCTCGCAATAGCGTCCCGGTCTAGCCGAATAGCTGTTTCGTCGGCCCACCGACTTAAAATTCTGCTGGCCAAAAATATCTGGCGCGCTCGAGCAGCTCTGAGAAAAAGAGCATGATTTTCTGCCGTGCTTAAGTCGTATGCGGCTGCTTCAAACGGTGTTCCGATCTGAAGGCGGTTTGCGTTCAGATCAGATTGGTCTTTAGCGATATTGGCATTATTTATTGAAGTTCGATGTCCTCGGTCATCGTTCGCAACCATTAAGATATAGTCTCTCGGTCTCGTCATTATTTCACCAGATGTAACTTTGCGCCACTGGTCTATCGCCGATATCATGGCCGATCTCCGGTGAGCGAAATTCCCGTCAATTGATTTGACGGCTGCGGTTTCCACGGGGGCGGAAGTCTTTCTCACTCTCCCATCCTCCAGTAAACTATTTTTGGGTTGTGGTCTTGCCTCTTGAGTAAGATGGTAGCCTGACTGTATACTCTCAAACCCACAGCGATTTTGCGCGTCTGAGATAGTGTCGATATGACAGCTCTGTGCGCAATCCATACCGTGGGCAGGCACTCTTGATGGCTTCCCACGTAGTCTTGTGTCATTTTCAACTTTGTCAGCCGCAGCGGATCCAGATGTTTCTCGTGGGGATATTTCAAAAACTTGGCGACATGAAGTAGAAGGGACGGGAGATGACGAATCGGAAATGATTGTATCATCATCAAATTCGAGAAGAATGCCCATACGCTTCAACAAGGCGTGAAATTTTTCGAGTAGAGAACCAGTTCCAGATTCACCACCAATACGGAAAACGAGAGCAGAGAGGTGGTGGTCAGAGTCTGGATCGATGCCAAAAGTCGGAAGAATATCGTCATAGGCTTTGAATAGAACAGCTGCGGGAAGAGGTTTTGGATGAGGTGACCTATCGAATTGATCCTGAGCTGTAGAAACAATGTAGTGAAGAATCGTGATATCTGCAGATTATCGTGTTAATGCGAGAACATAGGAAGTAATTGTTGGACATGGTTCATGCCTTCGTTAGAATAGTATGGCTGCTGTTTTGGATCAGTACACGAAGAATGGCTAGTCTGGCCATCTTCGAGACCTGAGGGTTGATTTTGACTTTGCAGCGCAACTTCGATCTGTGCCACTATAATTTTTGTCAATTTAGAAACATTGAGACACGCTGTGATAAGACTTACTTAAGATCACGATTTTTGGTCATTATTTTACTCGACCACATCACCGGCCATGCAACACTTTGAGGTCGACTACAACTAGTAAATTGATTTGGGTATGCAGGCTGGAAATTTCAGATATGAATGGTTTTGTCGCGACGTTTAGAGGACTACTAAAACCCGAAGCAACGGATGCTGTGTGGGGTTAGATTTGTCAGCATCAGCGCTTTTATGCGCAATAACTTAGACTAAGAATATTATATTTTTAAGAAAGAAAAAGTTACGTTGAAAAACTCTAGATTTACTATCCCCTTAATGCCGAGAAGGCTACATCTAGGTAGCCCCTGCTTTTCTTTTTAATATAATTAGTTTAACTTTATATATATTATAATACTTATTTAAAGCACTATACTTTATATAGGACTTTATAACTTAAGGTATTATAAGGATATATTTTTTGCGAATGATTTTATTAGATAACTAAGTGGGTTTATACATAAATGTAGCTTTCTCAGCATTAAGGGGATAAAGCTTAAGTAAAAGCTAATAATTGAAGGACCTTTTATTTTTAGTACCTATATTTTGTTATATTATAGAAGTAAAGTTTAAAAGTTAAGCGATAAAATTCAAGTAAAAAACTTATTATAATAAAGCCTAAGAAGCTAAGTAAAATAGTAAAATATATAAAGTAAAGGGTTTATAAAGCGTATTTTTTAATAATTAATTAACTTAAAGTAGCTTTTTAGCTTTTAATTATTATTATTCTTCTTCTTCACACTATATAGCCTTATTAGCTATTTTTAGGACCTTTTCTTAGTTGTTTATATAGGAAAAACTTTAGTATAAGCAGAAAAACCTAAATACTACTATCTAATAGCTTAATATAAGAACCTATAATAAATTCTTAGTAGTGTTAATGTAATAGATTTAAGTTAGTGGCTTAAATCCTTATTAAAGATAAATAAAACCTACTAAGGACATATAAACTAAGCTTTACTATAATATATAGTATATAAAAGGTATATATAATATAAATAAATAAAACTCTTGTTTTTCTTTTTATAATTAATAATAACTTTATTAATATTAAACTATAGTTCTTATTTAGGCTAGTTTATAATAATAATTAACTATTATAGTGTTATAAATAGTAATAATATAGTAGGTAATTATAGATTTCTTTTAGAATAGAATAATACTTTTTATAAAAGAGGATTAAAGAATTCGCCTACACCGCAACAGCGCTGTAAAATTAACTCTAAACCGCTTAAAAAGTTAATAAAACGTTTTATTAAGCCTATTTACCCCCCTTCTTAATACTATATTAATTCTAAAGTATAAATATAATAGGTAGTGTAATACTAATAAATATTAATACTAAGAATTATAGCCTTATATAAAGTTATTACTACTTAAATATAAAGACTAATAATAATAATAATATATTTACTTCTTAAGTTAATCCTAAGCCTATTATAAGTTAAAATAAAATATTAGTATACTTATATAAAAATTATAATAAGATTATTAAGCTATTTAATGTAAGCTTATTAAAAGGGATTTAGGATTTCTACCTCTTTTACTTAAATATAAAAATAATATATACTTACTATAGTATTATTAATACCTTTAAATTAATTATAATAAAAAACCTTAAAAAAACTATTAAAAAAGCTATTAAAAAAGTAACTTAGCTTAAGACTAACTTAGAAACCTTTTAAGCTTTTATTTTAACTTATAAAATAACTATTACTATTAATATAGCCTTTTTTAGCTAAAGATCTGCTTATTAGCTAATTACCTTAATAGTACTACCTTAGGTATATTATAAAGTTTTTATTAAAAGGCCCTTTATTAGTAAGCTTTTTAAAATTAAGTTTTTAAAAAATATTATTACTACTATTAATATAACTAATAGTATTAAATATACTATAGCTATAAGGCGCCTTTATAATAGAGATATTATTATAATATTTAAGAATTTAGCTAAACCTTACTTAATAAGTAAGGACTAAGTTTAATATATATTTAAACTAAATATAACCCTTTAATAATAAGTATTTAATATAATTATTAAAGAATTCCTTAACTATTTTTACTAAAACTAATTTAAAAAAAATATTATAAAAGCCTTTACTACTATTAATAGCCTTAAAATAGTTAAAATAATAATTTAAAAACTATATAATACTTTTAATAAAGCCCCCTTTATTATAAGTATTAATAAAGTAAATATAGCTAACTACTTATACTAAGTTAAAATAGTTTATAAAGCTAAAATATTTAATATTAAACTATATAATAATACTATTTACCTTAAGTAATACTATAAATACTATAAATTTAGCTATATTATAGTATACTATAAGGCTATCTTAAGGTATAGCTATTATATAGCTAGTTAGTATAAGAAAGAAGAATAATTATACTTAGCCTTTATAAGTAATACTTATAAATGCTACTTAACTACTTTAATAAGTATTTAGCTTAGTTTTAACTTTATATTATAATAAATAAATAGTTAATATAAGCTAAAATAGCTTGTTTAGTAAAACTATATACCTTTACTATTTTAAATAATATAGAATAAAAAAGTTAAACTAAAGTTAAAAGCTATAGCTATTATAAAAAAGTAAATAGCTTTATAGCTTATAAAGAGTTACCTTAAAAATAAGTTAAATACCTTAAAAAAAGTAGGAATTAAACTATTAAAATATAACATTCTTAATTAGCTTTAGTAACTTAGTAATATAATATAATAAATAACTATTTAAGCCTTTAACTTATTTTTACTAAAGGGCTAGCTAAATATAGTAGCTAACCTATTACTCTTTTATAATAAAGGTATTATATTAGAATATATAAAAGAAGACACACTTAATATATATAATATTAAGCGCTTAGCTTAAGACTAATATAGTAGTAATATAAAAACTATATAATTCTAATTAATTACCCCTTACTTTAAGCTTAAGCTATTACTAACTTACTATATATAGAGATAAAATAGCTATATATATATATTAAAAATAAAGCTTTAAATTATAAATAACTTAGTATAAAATAGATTAATACTTTATTACTTTATAAAATATAAAAATTTACTTTATATACTCTTTTAACTTTAAATATAATTAAATTATACCTTTATATAAACTTATATTAGCTTTTTTAAGAGATTAAACTATACTTATTAAGGACTTTAACTAACACTACTTACTATAAAATAAGTATAAATATACCTTTTTAAGCTATAATACTCTTTTAATATTTATAACTTAATAATAACTTAAGCTTATTACTCTTTAAAGTAAAATAACTTAATAAACCTAAGGCTAATAAAGTAATATAATTAACTATACCTAAGCTACTCTTAATCTATTTATTAAGTTTATTAATAGCTTTAATTTAAGTAAATTTAACTATACTTTATAACTTATTTATATTAAGATAAAAATATACTAACTAAGAAATAAAAACCTTAGGTTTAGCTAAGTATTTATAAATAATAATATAATATTAAATAAAGCTATATATTAGCTTTATTATAACTACCTTAAGAAGCTATTAAATACCTTTAAAGAGATTAACTTATTTATAAATTAGTTAATAGGTAAGCTTTAGTAAATTACTAAGAAATTAACTTTAAGAAACCCTTAAAGTAGGCTTTATTAATAGCTATAGTAAAATATAAAAGTTAAGGAAGTAGTCTAAGAGAAAAAAAGAGCTTAATATTATTAAAGAGTAACTAAAACTAATATAAATTAGTAAACTATTACTAAGATAGCTAAAACTTAATCCTAAGTAGTTTATAAAAAGTAATATAATACTTAAAAATACCTTACTTAGTTAGTAACTATTAAGCAGCTTATTTTATAAAAATTAAAATAATAAGTATATCTTTATAATAGCCTTTCCTTTAATATTTAATAAATATTAACCTTACTTTAAAATAAGGATAATATAACCTTTTAAGTATATTTTTATAATAAAAAAGTAGTAGTATTTATAAAATAGTTTTTTTCTTTATTTTATACTTATATTAATAATATACTAAAAGACTTAAAAGCTTACTTTAATATTACTATATTTTTAAACTTAAAAAAATTTAATAAGAATAAAATTTATATAGTTATTAAGTATTTAGCTAACTAAAAAGTACTTAAACTTAATAAGCTTTTAGTAAAGTTTCTTAAGGTATATAGTAAGTTATTAGCTTAAATACTAATATACTTACTTAATATTTATTACTAAGTTAAGCACTACTTAGCTTTATTTTAAAAGGTAAAAGTAGTAATACTATAAAAACTAAAGAAATCCCTTTAAAAGCTTTAATAAACTAAAGCTTAAAAGCTAATATTACTCTTAAGTATTATAGATAAGGTTTTAAAAGTAATAGTAGTAACTTAAATTACTTATATAGCTAAGGAGAGAGGCGCTTTCCTTAATATTTATTTATTTATTTATTTATTTACCCTAGACGGCTAGTAGCAGCCGCTATTTAATACCTTATCTTACTAATCCGTATAGAAAAAACCTTAGTGTAGGGAGAAAAACCTATACACTGTGCATTTATATAACTACTAAGGCTTATATAGGCCTTAGGGTAGTTTTAGCTATAGAATTAAAGTACGCTACCTACTAGGCTAAGTGTAGCAGTAGTTGCTAGAAGGTAGGATAGGAGGGTTTAGGTATAAATAAGATTTATATTTAATTAATAATAATCTTAGAGAACTAATAGAAGCTAATAAGGTCCTAAGTTAGTATTAGTATAAGTTAAACTATATTAATAAGTCTCTTAGGCTTACTTATCTTACTTATTTTTAATTAGTATAAGCTATTAAATAGTAAGGGATAAGTTAGGTTTAGTAGTAATATAAGGGAATTTAAAGTCTTATTAAGGTTAATAAGGTATTAACTTAGCCTTTATTTAGGTTAGGGAGTTTAGTTTAGATTAGTAGAGCAGCTAGCTAGCAGCTATAAAGTCTAATAGTAGAGTTATATAAGGGCAAGCAGTTAAAAAGATAAATAAAGGCTTTCCCCTTAAGTTTTTAGCCTTCTCTTTTTTCTTTTTTCTTCTTTAATTATCCCCTTTATCTATAAGTTGCCTTTTAGTTACTACTATCTTAGTAGGACTATTATAGCCTTAGTTAATTCCTATTAACTCCTCCCTTTAAAAAATACTTAGTAAAAGAAATAAAGAAAACCCCCCTTTAAAGCTAATAAGTCCCCTTATTAGTCTTATATTAGTATAAAGCTAATATTATTTAAGGGCACTACCTATGCTTAGCCTTATAAACCCTACTTTATATAGTCTAAAGAAATTATAAAATATTATTTTAATTAAAAAAGTAAGTAAATTTAAGTTAGGTTTAATATAATACTATAGCTAACTTAATTGTAAACCTTACTAAACTCTACTATAAATATATTAAGTAAGGTAAAAATTATTCTTTTATAAGTTATTTCCCTTTAAAGCTAACTTAAAGCTTAACTATATTTATAGCTAAAGAAGTCCTTTTTATATAAAGTAAAGGTTAAGAAAGTACTTATAGCTTAAGAGAAGTAGGTAAGAGAGAATAAGGTAATTAAGGGTATTATCTTTACCTTTATAAGTTTAACTTAGCCCCTCCTTAATCTTAAGGTATTAATATATATATAAAAGGGATATAGTAGCTTATAAAAAGTAGCATAAAATCTAATTAAATAAAAGGGGATAGGGGAGGGTTAGGCTAATAGTAGAGGCAGTTTAACTATATACTTTAAGAAGAAGTGCCTAGGGTTTTTAAAGTAAATTATAATAGCCCTAAAAGTAGCTAATAAGGCTTACCTTTTTAAGTAACTATAAAAAACCTAAGGAGGGGGGTAGGATTAGCTAAGGGCTAATATAGATTTAGCTTAGGCACTTTCTCTTTTTTATTTTTTCTTTATATAAGTAGTAGTATAATAAATAATAGTAGTTATAAGTAATAATAGTAACTATAATTTATAATTATGTTTAAGTTCCTTTATATATTTTACTATAAGCTTAAGTTACTACCTCCTTAGGTTTATAAGATATTTAGTAATAATATAATAGTAGAATTACTCTAATTAGATTAGGCTATATTTTAGCTTTAGCTAAGGGTTAGGTTAGCCTTATATTAGTTTTATTTAGTTCTTACTACTTTATTTACCTTATACTTTTATTTCTTCTTAAGGTAAGTAGCTAATATAAAATAAAGGATATAACTAATCTTTAGTATTTACTTACTAAGGAAGCTTATAAACTAAGGCGTATTAAGCGTAACTTAAATATCTTTATAGTTTTAAAAGAGTAGTATATTAGGCTTAAAAGGTTATAAGTAGTTATAGTTTAAGTAATTTAAAATAATATAGTAGTAGTCCTTAAAGTTAAGCTAGTAGTAGTAAATAAAGGAATCTATACTAAGGATATATTAGTTATATAGGAAGGATTTAAGCCTAATCTTCTTTATATATATTTATATAAGTAAGGATAACTTATACTTATTAAGGAGCCTATATAGATATATAAGCTTTTATATAGTCCTAAAGTTAGGGTTTTGCTTAGCTACTATAAGGGTGTAGCAGAGCTAATATACTTATACTATAGCTCTCTTTTAATACTATTTATCTACCTATTTTTATTTAAGCTTTTTAATAAGGTTAAGTCTATTAAGGTATAAGGGAGAGTAGTGTTAAAGGGGCATAAAAAGGGCTAGTTTAAGGCCTTAGTAGGTATACTAATATTATCTTTACTAAAGCTAAGTTATAATTACTATATAGGCGCTTTAGATTTTCTTTACTATACTATTTACTTTAATTTACTTATAAAAGCATTATACCTAAAAGTTAAGGTAAAGATTAATAAGTAGTATAGCTACTTTAGTTTTTACTAAGGCTTAAGGTATAGCCTTATAAGTATTTATAATAACCTAAAAATAGTAAAGTTACTCTTTCTTAAACTCTTTAGCTATACCTTTAGTAACCTTTCTATAGCCTATTAGGGTATAGTGTATTCCTATATTATATATAACTAAGCTTTAAATAATCTATATATAAAGGATCCTTATATTCTATATAAGGCACCCTTATATTAATACTAAGACTATAGTAAAGGTAAGTTATTACTAAGCTAATTTCTTTATAACTTTAAATTAGTAAGTCTTTTATTAAAGCTTCTTATATACCTATACCTTAAAAAAGTAAGCAAATTAAATAAGCTAAATAATAGCGTTTTTAAGTTAAACTAAGGTTATTATTAGTTAGTAGCGTTTAGTAAAGTAAATAAGTTTACTTTTTTATAAGTAAAACTTTAAGCTTAACTTAGTAAACTATTTTTAGTAAACCTCTTAAGCTTACTTAAGTTAAGCTTAATTATCCTTTACTATACGCCTATAAATAAGGATATTTATATTATTTAAGAACCTTAGGACTAATATAAAATTAACTAACTATAGCTTAATATAAAGAGAGGTAATATATAGGAAGAATAATATAGGGAAGATAGGAGAACCTTATAGAACCTTAGTAGTTATAGGTATAGTATTAATAGCCTTACCCTTAAAGTAAAAATGCATTATTTTAGTAGCTATAAAGGCTTAGGTCTACGCTACTATCTACTTAAGAAAGCCTAGGGATATTATTATATATATAAGTTAATAATAATATATAGTGTTAAAGGCTATAGAAATATTTAGCTAAAGAAGTAATGTAATTTTACTATAGTGCTATATTATATATATAGCTTTAGTAAGAATACTAAAGGCTACCTTTATTAATCTATTAGCCTTATTTCCTATTTATATATTAGAGAGGGCGCCTCCCTCTTTAGCTATATAGGTAATCTAAGTTACTACTACTACTTCTAAAACCTTACCTATAACGCTTAAGAGTAATATTAGTCTTTAAGCTCTAGCTTATTAAAGCTTTTAAAGGGACTTCCTTAGTTTTTATAGCACTACTATTTTTACCTTTTAAAATAAAGCTAAGTAGTGCCTAACTTAGTAATAAGCATTAAGTAAGTATATTAGTATTTAAGCTAGTAGCTTATTATATACCTTAAAGAACCCTACTAAGAGCTTATTAAGTTTAAGTACCTTTTAGTTAACTAAGTACTTTATAATTATATAGATTTTATCTTTATTAAATTTTTCTAAGTTTAAAAATATAATAGTATTAAGGTAAGTCCCTAAGTCTTTTAATATATTATTAATATAAGCGTAAAATAAAGGAAAGAACTATTTTATAAATACTACTATTTTCTTATTATAGGAATATGCTTAAGAGGTTATATTACCCTTACTTTAAAGTAGGGTTAGTACTTATTAAGTATTAAGGGGGAGGCTACTATAAAGATATACCTATTATTTTAATTTCTATAAAATAGGCTGCCTAATAGTTGCTAACTAAGTAAGGTGTCTCTAAGTATTATATTACTTTTTATAAACTACTTAGGATTAGGTTTTAGCTACCTTAGTAGCTATTTACTAATCTATATTAGTTTTAGTTACTCTCTAATAATATTAAGCTCTCTTTATCTCTTAAACTACCTCCTTAACTCTTATATTCTACTATAGCTGTTAATAAGGCTTACCTTAGGGGTTCCTTAAGGTTAATTTTTTAGTAATTTACTAAAGCTTACCTATTAACTAATTTATAAATAAGTTAATCTCTTTAAAAGTATTTAATAGCTCCTTAAAGTAGTTATAGTAAAGCTAATATATAGCCTTACTAAATATAATATTATTATTTATAAATACCTAACTAAACCTAAGTTCCCTATTTTTTAGTTAGTATATTCCTATTTTAATATAAATAAGCTATAGAATATAGTTAAACCTATTTAGGTTAAGGCCTTTAATAAACTTAATAGGTAAGTTAGGGGTAGCCTAAGTATAGTTAATTATACTACTTTATTAGCCTTAGGTTTGCTAAGTTATCTTACCCTAAGGGGTAATAAGCTTAAGTTACTACTAAGTTATAAGTGTTAAGAGAGCGTTATAGCCTAAAGAGGTATATCTATACTTATCCTATAGTAGGTAGTGTTAGTTAAAGTCCCTAATAAGTACAGTCCAGTCCCTTAGGGGGGCCGACGCGAGTTCGTGTAGGGGCGTGGTCCAATTATTTATTTATTAAAATACCTTAGACAGCTAGTAGCAGCTGCTATTTAGTACTTTATCTTACTAATTTATATAGAAAAAACCTTAGTATAAAGAGGAAAACCTATATACTATATATTTATATATTTACTAAGGCCTATAGAGGCCTTAAGGTAGTCTTAGCTATAAAAATAAAGTGCACTACTTATTAAGCTAAGTATAGTAGTAGTTACTAAAAGATAAAATAAAATAGTTTAAGTATAAGTAAAATTTATATTTAAGTAATAGTAGTCTTAAGGAACTAATATAGGCTAATAAGGTTCTATATTAGTATTAGTATAAGTTAGTTTATATTAATTAGTCTTTTAAGCTTACTTATTTAGCTTATTTTTAATTAGTATAAGCTATTAAATAGTAAGGGATAAGTTAAGCTTAGTAGTAATAAAAGGGAATTTAAAGTTTTATTAGGATTAATAAAATATTAACTTAGCCTTTATTTAGGTTAAGGAGTTTAGTTTAGATTAGTAAAGTAGCTAGTTAGTAGCTATAAGGTTTAGTAGTAGAGTTATATAAAGATAAGTAGCTAAGAAAATAAATAAAGGCTTTCCCCTTAAGTCTTTAGCCTTTTTTTTTCCTTTTTCTTTTTTTAATTATCCTTTTTATTTATAAATTACTCTTTAGTTAATACTATTTTAGTAGAATTACTATAATTTTAGTTAATTTTTACTAACTCCTCCCCTTAGAAGATACTTAATAAAAGAAAGAAAGGCAACCTTTTTTTAAAGCTAATAAGTCCCTTTATTAGTTTTATATTAGTATAAAGCTAATATTATTTAAGGGCGCTACTTATATTTAGCTCTACTATCTTTATTTTATATAGTTTAAAGAGATTATAAACTATTATTTTAATTAGAAAAATAAGTAAATTTAAGTTAAATTTAATATAATATTATAGCTAACTTAATTATAAACTTTATTAAACTTTACTATAAATATATTAAGTAAGGTAAAGATTATTCTTATATAAGTTATTTCCCTTAAAAACTAACTTAGAGCTTAACTATATTTATAGCTAAAGAGGTTCTCTTTATATAAAATAAAGGTTAAGAAAGTGCTTATAACTTAAGAGAAGTAAGTAAAAGAGAATAAGGTAACTAAGGATATTATCTCTACCCTTATAAGTTTAACTTAGCCCCTTTTTAATCTTAAGGTGCTAATATATATATAAAAGAAATATAATAATTTATAAAAAGTAATATAAAATTTAATAAAGTAAAAGGGGATAGGGAAAAATTAAGCTAATAGTAAAGGTAGTTTAACTATATACTTTAAGAAGGAGTGCTTAAGGTTCTTAAAGTAGATTATAATAGCCTTAAAAGTAGTTAATAAGGCCTACCCCTTTAAATAACTATAAAAGACCTAAGGGAGATAGGATTAGCTAAGGGCTAATATAGGTTTATTTTAAATACTTTTCTTATTTTTATTTTTTTTTCTTTTTCTTTTTTTTATAAGTAGTAATATAATAAATAATAGTAGTTATAAATAATAATAGTAACTATAATCTATAATTATAGCTAGGTTCCCTTATATACCTTACTATAGGCCTAAGATACTAGCCCCTTATGTTTATAAGGCGTTTAGTAATAGTATAGTAATAAAGTTACTTTAGCTTAGTTAAGGTATATCTTAGCTAAGGGTTAGCTTAGTTCTATATTAGTTTTATTTAGTTTTTACTACTTTATTTACCTTATACTTTTATTTCTTTTTAAGATAGGTAGCTAATATAAAATAAAAAATATAACTAGTTTTTAGTATTTACTTATTAAAAAAGCCTATAAACTAAGGTATATTAAGAGTAACTTAAATATTTTTATAGTTTTAAAGAGATAGCACTTTAATCTTAAATAGTTATAAATAGTTATATTTTAAATATTTTAAGATAATATAATAGTAGTCCTTATAGTTAAGCTAATAGTAGTAAATAAGTAAGTCTATATTAAGGATATATTAGCTATATAAAAAGGATTTAAGTTTAATCTTTTTTATATATATTTATATAAGAATAAATAACTTATACTTATTAAGGGGCTTATATAAATATATAAGCTTCTATATAGTTCTAAAGTTAGGGTCTTACTTAGCTATTATAGGGGTATAGTAGGGCTAATATACTTATACTATAGCTTTCTTTTAGTATTATTTATCTACTTATTCTTATTTTAGCTTTTTAATAGGGTTAAGTCTATTAAGGTATAGGAGTAAGTAGTATTAAAAAGGTATATAAAGGGCTAAATTAAAGCTTTAGTAAGTATATTAATAGTGTCTTTATTAAAGCTAAGTTATAATTATTATATAAGTACCTTAGATTTTTTTATTATACTATTTACTTTAATTTACTTATAAAAGTATTATACTTAAAAATTAAAGTAAAGGTTAATAAGTAATATAGCTACTTTAGTTTCTACTAAAGCTTAAAGTATAGCTTTATAAGCACCTATAACTACTTAAAGGTAATAGAGTTACTCTTTTTTAAACTTTTTAGTTATACCCTTAGTAACTCCCTTATAGCCTATTAAGGTATAGTATATTTCTATACTATATATAATTAAGCTTTAAATAACCTATATATATAGAATCCTTATATCCCTTATAAGATATCTCTATATTAATACTAAAACTATAGTAAGAGTAAGTTATTATTATATTAGCTTTTCTATAACTTTAGATTAATAAGCCTTTTATTAAAGCTTTCTATAAACCTATACCTTAAGAAAGTAAGTAAACTATATAAGCTAAATTATAGTATTCTTAAGTTAAACTAAGGTTATTATTAGTTAATAGTATTTAGTAAAGTAAATAAGTTTACTCTTTTATAAATAAAACTTTAAGCTTAACTTAGCAAACTAAACTTAGTAAACCTTTTATACTTACTTAAGTTAAGCTTAGTTATTCTCTACTATATATTTATAAATAAGAATATTTATATTATTTAAGAACCTTAGGACTAATATAAAATTAATTAACTATAGCTTAGTAAGACTTTTATAAATTCGCCTACACTATAATAGCGCTATAAAATTAACTTTAATTTGCTTAAAAAGTTAATAAAAAGATTTACCTTATCTATTTACCTTTCTTTTTAATAGTATATTAGGCTTAAAGTATAGAAGTAGTAAGTAATATAATAAATATTATTATAAATAGTAGGAATTATAGCCTCTCTTAGAGTTATTATAACTCTTTTACTAATTTAAGTAGGATTATATTTAATAACTAAGTTAATTCTATATTTAATATAATATAAAACTAAGTACTAATAAATTTATAACTAAAATATAATAAAATTGCTAAGTTAATACTATTTTTTTTACTAAAAGGGCTTTAAAATATTATTTTATATATTATTAATATAAAGACTATATAAGCTTAATAGAAGGCTATAACTTACTTTTACTTAATATTAAGAGACTTAGTAATAACCTTTACTTTTAAGATAATAGTTAAAAAGGTAGTTAAAAAAGTACTTTAATTTAAAACTATAATAGAAATATTATAAGTAAGAGTTATAGTTAATAGCCTATCTACTTATCTCTTTATTATAATAGCTTAACCCTTTACTTTTATAGTAGTTCCCTTAAATATTTACTATAAAACTATTATAAAAGAATAAGGTATTAGTAATATAGCTGTTGAAAATAACAGCTATTTTCAGGGGACTTCCTTATCTATTAGGCCTCTCAACAGGCCTTATAGTGACCCTTAGCCCCTGCCTTATAGGGACCCTTATAGGGACCCTTAGGGGGCTTTTCTTAGCTGTTGCTAGCGTTATAAGCGGCCCTAGGCTGTGTGTGGCGCCTATAGAATTAATTCTTTTGCTTATAGCTTATAGCTATAAGCGCCCTACTTTTCTTACCTTTTCCCTTTTAATTATACCTTATAGCAGCTAGCGCATGCCTAATTAGGAACCTAATAGTTTATTAGGTTTAATAAGACTTTAGAATTAATTTTTATAGTAATTAAGTAAGTAATTAAAATTTAGCTTAAAGATTTAAGCTGCTTACCCTAAGGGCTATATAATAGGCTACCCTAAGGTATACTTTATAGCTGTTTTATATAATAACTAAGGGGTTATAGAAGATTTTATAACTAGCATTTTTATTACTAAAATAAGGGGAATTTTTTTATATAATTAGTTAATTTTTCTAATTTTTAAAGTTATATACTAATTTTTACTAAGTTAATATTTAGGGAGTATATTAGCACCTTATTTATATAGCTATAAGTTTATTTTTTTGTTTTCCTATATAAATAAATTT